>OY740808.1:5593178-5673798 GCA_963514005.1 Raja brachyura | reverse complement strand
TGGGAGGAGAGGATTTGAGGGGAGGGTGGAGCTGGCTAGCGCTGGCGGGGGAGTGGGAAAACCGTGCACTCGTAAGTCGGGCAGGTGGGAGAGAAAGCAGTCTCCGGTCGAGTCCCCAGCACCCCCTCCCCTCCCCTCCCCTCCCCTCCTCCACCACCGGCCCACATGAAGAGGGAGGAGGGCAAGCTTTGAGAACAAGTGTCCATTGTTCAGGACGGTTTTAAATGAAGGGTCTCAGCGGGTAAGGGTCTCTGACCGTTAAACTGCACAGCGAGTCTGACTGTTGTGTCCCAGACCCCACCCCATTCTGCGTCTCCCAGATTAGAAGTGGGCCTTCAGTGGCTGAGAGAAAGAGGGAAAGGCATGTCCTTTGTACGCGCCAGTGTTCAAACCAGCCGGTGTGAAATGTATCTGACATTAAATGCTTTCAAATGAATATATATTGAAAGCAAATTTCGAAATATGTTTGTAGTGGATTGTTACACTTCGGGGCTGCTATTTTCCAAAGAGAAGTGAGAAGCTTTTCTCAATTATCCACACACGTTTTACTCTGACAGTTCAAGGCTTTTCGAGAGAGTTTGGTTCAAAGGATTTTCAATACAAGGCTTTAAATATAAAGTGCGGCCTCGGAGCCTCCATTGACAAAAAGTGTATTCCTCAGTCGAGAGGTCTGTGGGAAAAGCTCCCATTCACTGTCTGAAAGTGTTCTCACAAAGAGTAAAGAGACTTAGAGTCATTATTCTGCTTTTATATTCAAAGCTTTTAAGAGGGAGGGGGAAAAAAAACTGATAGTCCGGTTTAAGCTCTAAGCTTTCGATTAACTCATTCGCTGCTTCAGTTTTTAGATTTGGTTTGGAGATACAGGCCCTTCGGCCCGCCGAGGCCACACCGGCCGTCGATCCTCAAACGTATAAGATTGTTAAGGGGGTTACACAAAAGGCTGGAGAAACTCAGCGGGTGCAGCAGCATCTGAGGAGCGAAGGAGACAGGCGACGTTTCGGGTCGAGACCCTTCTCTCGACCCGAAACGTCGCCTATCTCCTTCGCTCCTTAGATGCTGCTGCACCCGCTGAGTTTCTCCAGCCTTTTGTGTAACCCTCGATTCTCCAGCATCTGCAGTTCCTTCTTTAACAAGATTGTTAAGGGCTTGGACACACGCTAGAGGCAGGAAACGTGTTCCCGATGCTGGGGGAGTCCAGAACCAGGGGCCACGGTTTAAGAATAAGGGGTCAGCCGTTTAGAACGGAGACGAGGAAACACTTTTTCACACAGAGGGTGGCGAGTCTGTGGAATTCTCTGCCTCAGAGGGCGGTGGAGGCCGGTTCTCTGGATGCTTTCAAGAGAGAGCTAGATAGGGCTCTTAAAGACAGCGGAGTCAGGGGATATGGGGAGAAGGCAGGAACGGGGTACTGATTGGGGATGATCAGCCGTGATCACATTGAATGGCGGAGCTGGCTCGAAGGGCCGAATGGCCTACTCCTGCACCTGTTGTCTATTGTCTAGTACATGATTACAATCCAGCACGAGATGTGGCACTTGTGGCTAAAGGGATCAGGGGGTATGGAGAGAAGGCAGGTACGGGATACTGAGTTGGATGATCAGCCATGATCACATTGAATGGCGGTGCAGGCTCGAAGGGCCGAATGGCCTACTCCTGCACCTATTTTTCTATGTTTCTATACTTGATAAAGGGAATAACTTTCAGTGCAAGGTAAAGCCAGCAATTCTGATCAAGGATAGTCCGAGGGTCACCAAATGAGGTGGATAGTAGTTCAGGACCGCTCTCTGGGTGTGGTGGGGATGGTTCAGTTGCCTGATCACAGCTGGGAAGAAACTGTCCCTGAATAAGGGTCTCGACCCAAAACGTCGCCTATTCCTTCTCCCAATAGTTGCTGCCTCACCCGCTGAGTTCCTCCAGCATTATTTGTCTGCCCTGAGTCTGGAGGTGTGCGCTTGTGTCCCTTCTGCCCGACGCGAGCAGGGAGAGACTCGTTCACGAGTGCTGCTTGCGACGGAGCCAAGGCCGACATTGACCTTTGCGTCACGTTATTGTGCAGACAGGTTGATTGTTGTCTAGTCTTGCTGTTCTAACGATCTGTTTACCCTCGAGCACGATGCGCTGGCAACGGGCCGCTTCCAGGCCGTCTAGTGGAGCAACGGGTGAAAACTGGGATGCTGTCAAAGTCACTCATCGGAAACATTCCGTCGAAGCGAGGCTGTGTTTTAGCACAGCGACCATCGCGCTGGCTAATGCCTTCCAGCAAGGCCAAGTTGCCGCTAAAACACAAAGTACTTGTGCTAATCAAACACCAGGATAAGCGCTCTGCCAAGAAAGCCGAGCCCAAGGGGGCGGCGCGGCGCGGTGGCGCAGCGACAGAGACCCGGGTTCAATCCTGACCACAGGGGCTGTCACCCCGGGAGCCCCGTCCGTCACTAATGTCCCTTTTAGGCAAGGTTTCATGCTACACACATCAGGGCTGATGCATTGCCACACTCACACTCACAAACACACACACTCGTGCGCGCACACACACACCAACACACACTCATTCACACTCACACACAGACATACCAACACACACACATACACACCAACACTCACTCATTCACACACACGCACTCTCTCTCATTCATATATACACACACCTACACACACTCAACAACACACACACTAACTCACTCATTCACACACACTCGCATACAAACACACACACTCACTCACACACTTACACACCAACACAGACAGAGACACACTCACTCACACACACACACTCTCTCACTCTCACACACACTCGCACTCACGCACGCACTCTCTCACACTCACGCACACTCAAACACTCGCGCACACTCACACACACACACACACACACACACACACACACACACACACACACACACACACACACACACACACACAATCTATATATATACATACAGGCACTGAAGGAGTTTGAAGAAGGGTCTGGACCCGAAACGTCACCCATTCCTTCTCTCCAGAGATGCTGCCCGTCCCGCTGAGTTACTCCAGCATTTTGTCTTTGTTCACATACATACATACACACACACACATATATATAAACAAGGAACTGCAGATGCTGGTTTATATGGACGATAGACACAAGGTGCTGGAGTAACTTAGCGGGTCAGGCAGCATCTCTGGAGTTTAGTTTAGTTTATAAAGTCCTCCACTTTCTTCCCGATGGCAGGAGTAAAACGAGTGTGTGGCCAGGGTGGCGTGGGTCTCTGATGATGCTGGCTGCCTGTTTTGAGATGGTATCTGACCTTGTCCCATCCCCTTGGTCCTCGCTTCCCTCTGTGCTGAAACAATCCACTCTCGTCAAAGGCACTCGAGGGCAGAGAATTCCAAATATTCACCCAGCCTTGAGCAAAGAAATGCCTCGTCCCTGCTCTAAGTGGTCGGCCCCTTTTATCCCAAGTGTTTGCTCGCTAACCTCGACAGGAGGAAGCCGGCTCTCAGCTTCGCTGTTACAGTCAGTGTCAGCACTGTGCGACAAGCAGCAGCACAAACCTTTAGCCAACGTTGCATTGTAGCCACCACGCAGAGACAAGCGCCCATGCGGCCCGCATAGTCCAGCTAGTATTGAAGTCCCAGTCTGCCTTCTATCCTCTTACATTCCACCGACAGTCTGGAATGTCACTAGATTTGACGAGGTTGGTCAGGGAGAACCTTAAATCCCCGGTGGCATTCAATGGATCAGAACCAGGGTCTCTGGCGCTGTGAGGCAGCAACGCGACCTCTGATCCACCGTGCCATTCTGTTAGATCCAGCTCTTAGGGCTAAAGGAACCAAGGTATATGGGGGAGAAGGCAGCAACGGGGCACTGATTGGGGATGATCAGCCATGATCATATTGGATGGTGGTGCTGGCTCGAAGTGCCAAATGGCCTACCCCTGCACCTATTGTCACCTGTACACACTGGTTCTATGTTATTCCCACTTTCTCACCCACTCATGGAAACATAGAATCATAGAAATTAGGTGCAGGAGTAGGCCATTCGGCCCTTCGAGCCTGCACCGCCATTCAATATGATCATGGCTGATCATCCAACTCAGTATCCCGTACCTGCCTTCTCTCCATACCCTCTGATCCCCTTAGCCACAAGGGCCACATCTAACTCCCTCTTAAATATAGCCAATGAACTGGCCTCAACTACCCTCTGTGGCAGAGAGTTCCAGAGACCCACCACTCTCTGTGTGAAAAAAGTCCTTCTCATCTCGGTCCTAAAGGATTTCCCCCTTATCCTTAAGCCGTGACCCCTTGTCCTGGACTTCCCCAACATCGGGAACAATCTTCCTGCATCTAGCCTGTCCAACCCCTTAAGAATTGTGTACGTTTCTATAAGATCCCCTCTCAATCTCCTAAATTCTAGAGAGTATAAACCGAGTCTATCCAGTCTTTCTTCATAAGACAGTCCAGACATCCCAGGAATCAATCTGGTCATCCCAGGAATCACGCCTCACACACTAGGGGGCGATTTACAAGGGGGCCAATTAACCTGCTAACCCATATAGTCTGAAGAAGGGTAGCTCAGCGGGTCAGGCAGCATCTCTGGAGAAAAAGGAAAAGGCGATGTTTCCGGTCGGGACCCTTCTTCACACCTCCCTGTGACAATAGACAATAGGTGCAGGAGTAGGCCATTCGGCCCTTCGAGCCAGCACCGCCATTCAATGTGATCATGGCTGATCATCCCCAATCAGTACCCCGTTCCTGCCTTCTCCCCATATCCCCTGACTCCGCTATCTTTAAGAGTCCTGGCACAGTGGTGCAGTGGTTAGAGTCGCTGCCTCACAGCGCCAGAGACCCGGGTTCAATCCTGACATCGGGTGGCCTGTTTCCGTGCTGTATCACAAAACTAAAAGCTAAACTGCCTTGGTTGCACTGTGGACTTTGGGCTTTAGCTTCACTGATATTTAATGCATTTCGTTGTCTCTGTACTGTACACTGACAATGACAATTAAAATTGAATCTGAATCTGAGCTCTCTCTTGAAAGCATCCAGAGAACCGGCCTCCACCGCCCTCTGGGGCAGAGAATTGCACAGACTCACCACTCTCTGTGTGAAAAAGTGTTTCCTCATCGCCGTTCTAAATGGCTTACACCTTATTCTTAAACTGTGGCCCCTGGTTCTGGACTCCTGTGTGTACATTTATATAATTATCTCTATGTGTATGCGCATTCATGCATCAATGTGTGTGTATGTAGATACTGTGTGTCCCTATATCTCTGTACACTGCAATCCGTCTGTATATCGGTCTCTATATGTGTGTACACATCCATCTGTGTTGTGTGTGAATATACCTGCTTTGTACGGTACGATAGAATTTGATTTACCCAGAGCGGGAGACTGATCTGCCAACTCATAAAACACAGCAACATACATGTAACATGAAATTAAAGTGACGAGTGGAAAGGATTGGGGGATGTGCAAAGATTGGGGGGAGGGGAGTCAGTCTACCCCATGACAGATGCGGGAAGAGTTGTCCAGTTTGACAGCCACAGGGGAGAAGGATCTCCTGTGGCGTTCCGTGCTGCATCTTGGTGGGACCAGTCTGTTGCTGCTCAGGTTGACCAGTGCGTCACGGAGGGGGTGAGCTGTATTGCCCAGGACGCTCCGCAGCAAAGATCCTACAGCGGAGCAAGACAGACCACTCGACGAAAAAGACGTAGTACGGTCATGGGCAGATTCAGCGCCATTTCCGTAACCGGCTTCCGTCTCCGCACCAAAGATCCCGTCATAGCGGAGCAAAGATTAACTAGTGCGGAGACGGAAACATCCTCGCAAAAATCAAAGTTCTTTGGTAAAAATCTTCTCCTCATTTTCAGAATTATAGTTTATTAACACAAACTGTTCCCCCGCAACGTTGATTACACTGCGGGTCGGGTCGGGTCGGGTCGGGTTACTGAAATGGATGAAAAAAAGGCCCACGTTCCCACTCCGTTGCGTACTACACGTCAGCCCATTGCATTTAGCAGGAGTGGTCTATCTTGCTCCGCTATGGGATCTTTGCTGCACAGTGTGTGTGGGAATATGTCTGCATGTACATAGCTCCATATCTTGGGTGTGAAACAGCCTCCTCTGGTGCCAGAAATTATATAATGCAGTCGATTCTAATGCTTTTGAAGCAGACGCAAGAGCCTGCTGGAGACACTCACCATCCCGCAGAGTATGTTAAATACTTTCAGGCCCCCAACTCCAGTATAGTCACTGCTAACTTGCTGGAGAGATGGACTTTAAACAAAAAAAACTGATAACTGCTACTGGAAATCTGGAAATGAAACCAATGCTAATGTTGCCAAACTCCTAGCTGTTGGGCGGCACGGTGGTGCAGCGGTAGAGTTGCTGCCTCTCAGCGCCATTGACCCGGATCGATCCTGACTATGGGTGACAGAGAGTCATAGAGTGATACAATGTGGAAACAGGCCCTTCGGCCCAACTTGCCCACACCAGCCAATAATGTCGCAGCTACACTCGTCCCACCTGCCTGCGCTTGGTCCATATCCCTCCACACCTGTCCCATCCATGTCCCTGTCTATCTGTCATCTTAAACGATGGAATAGTCCCAACCCCAACTACCTCCTCCGGCAACTCATTCCATACACCCACCACCCTCTGTGTGAAAAAGTTACCCCTCGGATTCCTATTAAATCTTTTCTCCTTCACCTTGAACCTTTGTCCTCTGGTCCTCGGTTCCCCTACTCTGGGCAAGACACTCTGTAAATCTACCTGATCTATTCCTCTTATGATTTTGTACACTGTACGCTTGCCTATATGGAGTTTGTAAGGTCTCCCCATGACCTGCGTGGGTTTTCTCTGGGTGCTCCGGTTTCATCCCATATTGCAAAGACGTTCCAGGTTTTTAGGTTTAATGAAGGACCTCGGCTGCTTTCTTCAGCTCTAGTGCTTCTTAAACTGGTGAATGGTTGTTTCACCCAAGGGCGAATAACATTATAGACAACAGACAATAGGTACAGGAGTAGGCCATTCGGCCCTTCGAGCCAGCACCGTCATTCAATGTGATCATGGCTGATCATCCCCAATCAGTACCCCTTTCCTGCCTTCTCCCCATATCCCCTGACTCCGCTATTTTTAAGAGCCCTATCTAGCTCTCTCTTGAAAGCATCCAGAGAACCAGCCTCCACCGCCCTCCGAGGCAGAGAATTCCACAGATTCACAACTCTCTGTGAGAAAAAGTGTTTCCTCGTCTCCCATCTAAATGGCTTACCCCTTATTCTTAAATTGTGGCCCCTGGTTCTGGACTCCCCCAACATCGGGAACATGTTTCCTGCCTCTAGCGTGTCCAACATTATTTTGGGGTGAATGAGATTATTTACGTTTTTTGCTCATTTTTACAGTAAGCCAATTAATGTGCAAACCTCAACACCTTGGGGAGAAGGCTGGAGAATGGGGTTAGGACTTTAGAGATAGATCAGCCACGATTGAATGGCGGAATTGACTTGAGGGGCCGAATGGCCTAATTCTGCTTTTATCACTCCCGACCTTATGATGTTTGAAGTGTGGGAGGAAACTGGAGCACCCGGAGAAAACCCACGCAGGTCACGGGAAGAACGTACAAACTCCGTACAGGCAGCGCCCGTAGTCAGGATCGAACCCGGGTCTCTGGCAGCGACTCCACCGCTGCGCCACCGTGCTGCCCTGCATTCTCTCTTCGTTTTTCTTTTTTTCTTTACGTCTCTCTATTTTTCCCTGGTCTTCACGGAGTAGCAGATCAGCCCTTCCCCCCCCCCCCCCCCCCCCCCGAGACACATCACCCCCACCCCCCTCACTGCCAATGTCGCCCGGTACAATGACAGACACAAAAAGCTGGAGTAGCTCGTAACTCAGCGGATCAGGCAGCATCTCTGGAGAGAAGGAACGGGTGACGTTTCAGGTCGGGGGCCTTAGTTGATACTCAGTTGAATCATGGTTAAAGGGCCTGTCCCACTTGACGTCATTTTTCACGTCACGCAGATGGCGTGCAAAGATTTTGCAAACCCAAAAATCCTGGGGCGCCGCGCGTGACCCTGCCTATGTCACCGCGCACCACGCGCGCATCACGTGTGCGTCACTACGTGCGTGTCGTGACGCGTAAATGATGCCCCCAAGTGGGACAGGCCCTTCGAGGTCAGTGGAGCAGAGACGGAGGAGAGAGGACTTGTGTTCCAAGTCAGCCAGAGGTTTATTTGGATGACCCCAAACGCCCTTTTGTGGAAACTCTGGAGAGAGCTTCGCGGCACGCAGGACAAAGACTGCAATTTGATCTCCGTGCCTCTGCATTGAGCTTCCGGACACGGGATGGGATGTGGGCTCCCACTGCCCTGTCGTCACCTCCCTTTGTGAGATTGTGGCCTTGCTATCGACAAGGGAAACTGAAACCAGGAAATCCCTCTCGGCTTGCTGGCCAGAGGCCAACTGATAGAGGCGGACTGTGGCAAACAACGACACGAGATCATCAGTCTATTTCAAAGACAGACACAAAGTGCTGGGGTAACTCAGCGGGACAGGCAGCATCTCTGGAGAGAAGGAATGGGTGACGTTTCAGGTCGAGACCCTTCTTCAGGCATGGTCCAGTCTTGACCCCATTCCTTCTCTCCAGAGATGCTGCTTGACAATAGACAATAGACAATAGACAATAGGTACTGGATAGGCCATTCGGCCCTTCAAGCCAGCACCGCCATTCAATGTGATCATGGCTGATCATCCCCAATCAGTGCCCCGTTCCTGCCTTCTCCCCACATCCCTTAACTCCGCAATCTTTAAGAGCCCTATCAAACTCTCTCTTGAAAGCATCTCTTGTCCCGCTGAGTTACTCCAGCATTTTGAGTCTGTCTTCGGTTTAAACCAGCGTCTGCAGTTCCTTCCCACACATCAACCTAATTCAGCCCATTCAGCTCCTGCCACTCCATGCTGGCTGGGCCAATGCCTAACTACGCCAGTGCATTTAGCGGCAGCACGGAGGCGCAGCGGTAGAGTTGCCGCCTCACAGCGCCAGAGACCCGGGTTCCATCCTGGCTGCGGGCGCTGTCTGTGCGGAGTTTGCACGTTCTTCCCGTGACCTGCGTGGCTTTTCTCAGATGCTCTAAAGACGTGCAGGTCTGTAGGTTAATTGGTCTGGTATATAAATATAAAATTGTCCCTGGTGTGTGTAGGATAGTGTTAGTGTGCTGGGATCGCTGGTCGGTAAAGTAGGCTACTGTAAATACCCATGTTTAGGGCCAAGAAAATGAGTGTGTTCCTCTGTTCAGTTGCAGTGCAATTTGATCGTGCCTTATGCTGAACACCATAGATAGAATTTCCAGGCCAGTGAGATGGAAAGTAATCAGACACATGAGACCAGGCGGACTACCTCTTCCTAATCCTGTTAAGTGGCATGTAAACTAAACATGGAGGGTCACCACTTAAGTCTGCTAGTTTAGTTTTGAGATACAGCACGGAAACAGGCCCTTCGGCCCACCCAGTCCAATGCCGGCCAACGGTCACCAGAACACACCATCGTTTTATGTCATCGCTCTATCTCTGGTCCGCTCACTACACAGTCTGGGGAATTTACAGATGACATTTCACCTACGAACCTGCACGTCTTTGGGATGTGGGAGGAAAGCGGGAGCACCCGGAGGAACCCCACGCGGTCACGGGGAGAACGTGTGAACTATCCTCCTGCAGAATTTCAAGGCACGGTTTGGTTGATCGAATGAACGAAACAGCAGTGAAGCAGGTCCTAGTGTGTATAGGATAGGGTTGGTGTGGGGAGATCGCTGATCGGCACGGACTCTGCGATGCATCTCTAATCTAAACTGAATTAACCTAAACTAAACTAAACTGAACTAAGCTGAAGTAAACTGAAGTAAACTAAACAAATTGAACTTTTAAAAGGCATTTGGAAAGGTATAGTCAAGTCAAGTCACATTTATTTCTATAGCACATTTAAAAAACAACTCTCGTTGGCCAAAGTGCTTCACATTGGTATAAGAATGGTACAACAAACAACAGTGGTTCATAGATTAAATACAAACATCACTACATACATATAGCCCTCGCTCAGAGGACGTCAAGAAAGGCTTGGGAGTAGAGATGAGTTTTTAGTCTGGACTTAAAGGAGTCGATGGGGGGGTGGGGGAAGGTTCTGATGGGAAGAGGGATGCTGTATAGGAAAGGTTTAGAGGGATATGGGCAAATGGGACTAGTTTAGATGGAGTTCTTGGACTGCATGGATGAGTTGGGCTGAAGGGCCTGTGGCTCCATTACTCTATCCCGTGACTGAGGGTGGAGATGTGTTCGGGACTTGGTCATCCAGATGTTTACAAGGACACGAGGCAGGAGTGCTGGGACATTGGTGGTGAGATCGCATGGCCTTGAATATTTAACGCTGTTTTGCTGTTTAGCATGTCTGTTGCCCTGTGACACAGAGTCTTCACAGGGACACCTACATGCTGAGTGTAAAGGGCCTGTCTTACAAGCATGCAACTCTATGCGATGAACGCGATCAAACTAGAAGCGGGGGCCGCGCGGAGGTCGGGTGATCCCTGTACAGGGCCCGTCCCCACCAGCATGCGCCTGCGTGCGGCAAGCGCGACCAAACCGGCAGTAGGGGCCGCGTGGAGGTCGGGTGAGTGGCGCAACGCGGCGCAAAGTGAGCCGAACTTGGAGCGAAGTCTAAGGTAAGTTCGCCAGGACAGAGAGGGACACACAGAGAGGGGCACAGAGGCACACACACACACACAGAGGGCCATGGAGCCACACACAGAGAGGGTCACGGAGGCACCTACAGATACGTTCACGGAGGCACGATGTCGGGGCAGTGTGTAATGCGTCGAGGTGACTGCGAGCCGACAAGCCGTTGCCGCGCGGAATTTTTGAACATAGTCAGTTTTTCGGAGCCCCGCGCAATGTGGGGACGAACTCCGCACAATTCCGCACGGCTCCGGCGATCGAAGTGGGACCGGCCCCGCGACGCCGGACGGCTCAAGCGACCACGTTAGGTCGCGCTCATCGCATGGAGTTGCATGCTGGTAGGACAGGCCCTTAACGAGTTTCCCAACGCTGGGGTGATTAGTCTGGAGATGAGGCTGGCCTGGGTTCACAGTTGGTCGTTCATAATCCATCTTGCATTGAAACCGGCATGTGCAGTTCCTTCCTACACATTTTACCTTCCTCCGTTATCTGAGTGCTGGTGTTATCGGGTGTTGGCTCGTCCACAGTGGGGGGGAAACCCGAACGTCCTTCCCGGGCCCGGCCCGGCATCCAGATCCTTGCCATAAATCATGACACTGCTTTCCTTGAGGTGGAGCCCAAATCCAATTCACCCCCTCAAAACATCCTCCGACATACTCACTCACCCCTCACCCGGTCATTCGCAGAGTCTCCATCAGCCCACGGGTACAACGCTTGCAAGAGACTTGAGAATCGGCTCAAAAACCATTCAGTCCGACTCCAACCGAAGAGGTAGGATTTTCAGATTCAGGAAAAGCTGTAGATGTTATTAATAAGGGGGAGTTGGAATTTACTGAGAGCAGACGGTTTGGACATCGGCATTGAACAGAATGAGTATTGACAGGCACAAAATGTCTATCTATTTAGATAGAAAGAAAAATTGCTGGAGAAACTCAGTGGGTGAGGCAGCATCTATGGACCCGAAACGTCGCCTATTCCTTCGCTCCATAGACGCTGCCTCTCCCGCTGAGTTTCTCCAGCATTTTTTTCTACCTTCAATTTTTAAACAATAGACAACAGACAATAGTTGCAGGAGTAGGCCGTTCGGCCCTTCGAGCCAGCACCGCCATTCACTGTGATCGTGGCTGATCATCCCCAATCAGTACCCCGTTCCTGCCTTCTCCCCATATCTCCTGACTTCGTTACTTTTAAGAGCCCTATCTAGCTCTCTCTTGAAAGTATCCAGAGAACCGGCCTCCACCGCCCTCTGAGGCAGAGAATTCCACAGAGTCACAACTCTCTGTGTGAAAAAGTGTTTCCTCGTCTCCGTTCTAAATGGCTTACTCCTTATTCTTAAACTGTGGCCCCTGGTTCTGGACTCCCCCAACATCGGGACCATGTTTCCAGCATCTGCAGTTCTTTCTTAACCATCTATTTAGATAGACTACTTTTTTAAAAGCGTCCCGTTTTTAAAAATCTTTTCCCGCTCATCTTAAACCTACGTTCCCCTGGTTCTCGGTTCCCCCCATTCTGGGCAAGAGACTCTGTGCATTGACCCGAATATAGACACAAAGTGCTGGAGTAGCTCAGCGGATCAGTCAGCATCTCTGGAGAAAAAGGGCTAGGTGGCGTTTCGGGTCAGGACTGAAGAAGGGCCTCGTCCCAAAACGTCACCCGTCCTTTTTTTCACCAGAGATGCTGCCTGTCCCGCTGAGTTACTCCAGCATTTTGTGTCTGCCTTCAGTGTAACCCAACATCTGCAGTTCTTTCTTACAGTAAATGCGTGTATTATCTGGATAGACCCAAAGTGCTGGAGTAACTCAGTGGGTCAGGCAACATCTCTGCAGAAACAGGGATGGGT
Organism: Raja brachyura; assembly: GCA_963514005.1. Next base: position 5,661,269 of record OY740808.1, on the reverse strand, counting down.
GATGCTTTGGATTGGGACCCTTCTTCAGATCCCGATACTGTTCTTGATAAGGCTCCCGACACGAAATGTCACCCATCCAGAGCGGCACGGTGGCGCAGCGGTAGAGTCGCTGCCTCACAGCGCCGGAGACCCGGGTTCGATCCTGACTACGGGTGCTGTCTGTACAGAGTTTGCACGTTCTCCCTGTGACCGCGTGGGTTTCCTCCCACACTCCAAAGACGTACAGGTTTGTAGGCTAATTGGTTTTGCTAAAATTGTAAATCGTCTAAATTGTCCCTGGTGTGTGTAGGATAGTATTAGTGTACGGGTTGACTGCTGGTCAGCATGGACTCGGTGGGCCGAATGGCCTGTGACTGCGTTGTACTTTATCTTAAGCAGGCCCTATGGCTCACCGGGTCCGTGCCGACCAGCGATCCCCGCACATTAACACTATCCTATTCCCACTAGGGACAATGTTTTTACATTTACCAAGCCAATTCTTTATCTCTACAAACCTGTACGTCCTTGGGGTGTGGGAGGAAACCGAAGATCTCGGAGAAAACCCACGCAGGTCACGGGGAGAACGTACAAACTCCGTACAGACAGCACCCGTAGTCGGGATCGAACCCGGGTCTCCGGCGCTGCGTTCGCTGTAAGGCAGCAACTCTACCGCTGCGCCACCGTGACTGCCCTCTAAATTAAACTAGACTTCCCCTCTGACTTGCTCAGATGTTGACGTTATCTGCAACCAGGTTTCTGGACCAACCTGATCTCCCGGTTGCCGGACACTTTAATTCCCCTTCCCATTCCCACACTGACCTTTCTGTACTCGGTCTCCTCCATTGTCAGAGCATCTTATATTTCGCTTGGGCAGCTTACAGCCCAGTGGTATGAATATGGATTTCTCTCACTTCAGGTGGCCCCGGCATTCCCTCTCTCTCCATCCCTCCCCCACCCAAGTCAAAGGGCTGAATGACCTCCTCCTGCATCTATTTTCTATGTTTTTTTCTTTCTATAAAACGGCCTGTTTCCTTTATCATCGATACTTTTTTGCATATCTTTCATTCATTGTTCTTTATCTCTCCACATCACCGTCTATATCTCTCGTTTCCCTTATCCCTAACCAGTCGGAAGAAGGGTCTCGACCCGAAACGTCACCCATTCCTTCTCTCCAGAGATGCTGACTGTCCCGCTGAGTTACTCCGGCATTACTAAAATAAGATTATTAAAATGCTTATGGTGGTCCTGGGATTTTTAAATGGAAATATCTCGTTTAAACGCATCTCAGACTTTCTAACCTTTCGCCCAAACTGGGGCGGAGGAACCGTTTCCTTAGGTTTCAAAAAGAAATTCCTTGGAACATCGATTTCCTGACTAGGAGATAATTAGTGCCGGAACAAGATACGTCTCAGGAAATCGTTGAAGCAAAATATTCGGTATTATTAGAAACATTGAGAAAGGGAGGATTCGCTTACTCGAACTAAAATAGTTTGCCGAGGATGTCTTGGGCCAGCGATGAATAACTTCAAGTAACCCTTGCGTTCCCTCTCTCCTCGCCCTTCCCCCGCCCCAGTTTCGCTGTCGTCCCGCTGAGTTCCACTGATTATCACCGCCCCCACTGCCAACAATGGACCATTGTAGGCTCCACCTTTCCTTGATCATCGTTCCTTTCTGCATAACTGTCGGTCGTTTGTACTGACGCCCCTGTCCCACTTAGGAAACCTGAACGGACACCTCTGGAGACTTTGCGCCCCACCCAAGGTTTCCGTGCGGTTCCCGGAGGTTTTCGTCCTCCGGCAACCACCTTCAACTAGCATCGCAACCGGCTTCGACTAAAAAATTACCGATTTTTAAAACGGAAACCACTTTTGACCGTTGGGGAGACTGACAAAAACCTCCGGGAACCGCACGGAAACCTTGGGTGGGGCGCAAAGTCTCCAGAGGTTTCCGTTCAGGTTTCCTAAGTGGGACAGGGGCATAACTACCGTCTATACCTCTTGTTCCCCCCTCCCCTAACACTCGGTCTGAGGAAGGGTCTCGGCCCGAAACGTCGCCTGCTCCTTTTCTCCAGAGATGCTGCCTTGCCCGCTGAGTTACTCCAGCCTTTTGTGTCTGTCTAGCAATGAAGGGAAGTGTATGAGGGAGGTTCTCAGTGTACAATACTCTTCCCTCTCCCTCTTTCATTCTCTCTCACCTTAAACCCATGTCCTCTGGTCCTCGATTCCCCTACTCTGGGCAAGAGACTCGGTGCGTCTACCCGATCTATTCCTCTCATGATTTTGTACACCTCTATAAGATCACCCCTCATCCTCCAGTCCCAGCCTGAGTCTCAGTCAACCTCCCAGAGTCTCAGTCAACCTCTCCCTCCGGCTCAGGCCCCTTGAGTCCTGGCAACAATATGGAAGACAGACACAAAATGCTGGAGTAACTCAGCGGGACAAGTCAAGTCACTTATATTTCTACGGCACATTTAAAAAACAACTCTCGTTGGCCAAAGTGCTTTACATTGGTGGAGGTACTAACGTTATACAACAGTGGTTCATAGATTAAATACAAACATCACTACATACGCATAGCCCTCACTCAGAGGACGTCAGGAAAGGCTTGGGAGTAAGGATGGGCTTTTAGTCTCGTCTTAAAGGAGCCGATGGAGGGGGCAGTTCTGATGGGAAGAGGGACGCTGTTCCACAGTCTAGGAGCTGCAACCGCAAAGGCGCGGTCGGTCGGTCGCCCCTGAGCTTATGCCTAGACCGCGGGATGTTCAGTAACCCCAAGTCGGCCGATCTTGAGGGACCTGGAGGTGGTGTGGTGGGTGAGCAGACTTTTAATGTTGGTGGGGACAGGCAGCAACTGTGGAGAGAGGGAGTGGGTGACGTTTCGGGTCGAGTGTAAGTCCGCATCTGCAGTTCCTTCCTACGCAATGATGTACGTGGGATGTTTGCGGGATTTTTTGGACGCTATTTGTGCCGTGTCCCTGTGCAGATTGACGACATTTCCTCTCTCTCTCTCTCTCTCTCTCTCTTTCTTTCTCTCCCGGCAGAAGGGGACGGGAAGCAGGTTCCCAGTGAACATGGAGGCAGCGTTGACAGCTCGGGACAGAGTGGGAGTGCAGGACTTTGTGTTGCTCGATTCCTACACCAGCGAAGAGGCCTTCCTGGACAACCTCCGCAAACGCTTCCGAGAGAATCTCATCTATGTAAACGCTGCCACGTACCGCCTCCGTTTTAGTGTTTCGCTTTGGGAACACAGCGCGGAAACCGGCCCTTCGGCCCATCGAGTCCGCAATCCCCCCCACACCAGTTCTATCCTACACACACTAGGGACAATTTACGTAGAGATACAGCATGGAAACAGGCCCTTCGGCCCATCGAGTCCTCGCCGACCAGCAATCACCCCGTGCACCTGGGTGTCAGGGGTTATGGGGTGAAAGGCAGGAGAATGGGGTGTGGAGTGAGAGATAGATCGGCCATGATTGAATGGCAGAGTAGACTTGATGGGCCGAATGGCCTAATTCTGCTCCTATCACTTATGAACTTAGGAACTAGTTCTATCCTACACCCTAGCAACAATTTACAGAGGCTATTTAGAGATACAACACGGAAACAGGCCCTTCGGCCCACCAAGTCCGCGCAGACCAGCGATCACTGGTTCACAATGGCACTATCCTACACACTGTGGACAGTTTCACCATTTTTACTGAAGCCAATTAACCTACAAACCTGTACGTCTATGGAATGTGGGAGCACCCGGAGAAAACCCGCGCAGGTCACGGGGAGAACGTACAGACAAGCACCCTTAAAGCCCTGTCCCACTGTACAAGTTCATTAAAGTGCTTTCCCGAGTTTAAAAAAAAATCAAACTCGTGGTAAGCACGTAGAATGAACATAGCGGGTACGTCGGAGCTCGGGGACGTCTCTTAGCGGCTCGTAACGCTAATGGCAAGTACTTGGGAAGACTCGCTAATGGCAGGTACTCGGGAAGACTCGTGAAGATTTTTCAACATGATGAAATATGTCCACGAGAGCCCCGAGTACCGATGAGCGGCTATTACCGTAAATCTCCGAGTTCGAATCAGGGCAAACTCGGGAGAACTCTTTGATTGAACTCGTACAGTGGGACAGGGCTTTTAGTCGGGATCGAACCCGGGTCTCTGGCGCTGCGAGGCAACAACTCTACCGTGCCGCCCTGTGTGTGTGCGTGCGTGCGGATGTTCGTATTATTAACTGGTGGTGGGTATATGGAACGAGCTGCCAGAGGAGGTAGTTAAGGCAGGTACACTAACAATATTTAAGAGCCATTTGGGCAGGGGCATGAATTGGAAAGGTTTCGAGGGATACGGGCCAAACACGACCTGGTGGTACTAGCGTAGATAATAATCTTCATAATAGGAATCTGAGGGGTAACCTTCTCACACAAAGGGTGGTGGGTGTATGGAACGAGCTGGCGGAGGAGGTAGTTGAGGCTGGGACTATCCCAACATTTAAGAAACAGTTAGACAGGTACATGGATAGGACAGGTTTGGAGGGATATGGACCAAACGGGGGCAGGTGGGACTAGTGTAGCTGGCCGGCATGGACAAGTTGGGCCGAAGGGCCTGTTTCCACGCTGTATTTATATCGCGGCTTAAATGCAGTAAAATATCTCCAGGAGTGTTATCATTGGATTCAGAACTTTCAAAAGTGTTGACGTATAGATGTGTCAATAAAGATTTGTTCGATATTTTCTTGACACGGAATATTTTTATATTCTTCAGACGTACATCGGCACTCTGCTTGTTTCTGTGAACCCGTACAAGGAACTGGATATATACACTCACAAGAAGAAGGAACTCTACCAAGGAGTCAACTTCTTTGAACTTCCGCCTCACATGTGAGTCGTAGAGCCGGCAAATTGTCAAGTCGGTCATCAGGTCATAGAATTAGGCCATTCGGCCCATCAAGCCTGCTTCCCCCATTCAATCATGGCTGATCTATCTCTCCCTCATCACCCCATTCTCCTGCCATCTTCCCATAACCCCGACACCTGTTGGGAAGATGTTGTCGAGCTGGAAAGAAGAGTAACGAGGATGTTGCCAGGACTCGAGAGTCTGAGCTATAGGGGGAGTTTGAGCAGGATGGGTCTCTATTCCTTGGAGTGCAGGAAGGTGAGGGGTGATCTAACGGAGATGTGTACAATCATGAGAGGAATAGATCGGGTAGACGCACAGAGTCTCTTGCCCACAGTAGGGGAATCATTGACCAGAGAACATAGGTTTGGGGTGAAGGGGGAAGAGTTTAAATAGAAACGCGAGGAGCAAGCTTTTTCACATAAAAGGGCGGTGGGTGCATGGAACGAGCTGCCGGAGGAGGTAGTTGAGGCTGGGACTATCGTAATGATTGAGAAACAATTAGACAGGTACATGGATAGGACAGGTTTAGAGGGATATGGGCCAAACGCAGGCAAGCGGGACTAGTGTAACATAGAAACATAGAAAATAGGTGCAGGAGGAGGCCATTCGGCCCTCTGAGCCAGCACCGCCATTCATTGTGATCATGGCTGATCGTCCCCTATCAATAACCCGTGCCTGCCTTCTCCCCATATCCCTTGATTCCACTAGCCCCTAGAGCTCTATCTAACTCTCTCTTAAATCCATCCAGCGACTTGGCCTCCACTGCCCTCTGTGGCAGGGAATTCCATAAATTCACAACTCTCTGGGTGAAAAAGTTTTTTTTCTCACCTCAGTCTTAAATGACCTCCCCTTTATTCTGGGACTGTGGCCCCTGGTTCTGGACTCGCCCAACATTGGGAACATTTTTTTCTGCATCTAGCTTGTCCAGTCCTTTTTATAACAGTGTAGTGTATAACTAGTGTAGATGGGACCTGTTGTGGGGAAGTTGGGCCAAGGGGCCCGTTTCCAGGTCATATGACTCTAGGACTCTATGAATCTATTAAAAAAAAGAGGCAAAGTTTTGAAGTAATTCAACGAGTCGGGCAGCATTTTTGATGAAGATGGATAGGACATTATTGGACACTGGTGACACATGATTACGACATTGTTTTCAGTTTCCTTCTCTGCACTCTTCCCACCACGATTTCCTGATGAAGGCCAGACTCCTCCCGTTTTCCCTGCGATGCTCCGTTGCTATTTACGTTGCCATTCAGAATGTTAGGGCAAACCTTCTCTCCATTAGCTGTGGCAATGGAGGTCTGGCCTAGTCGGTTGCTAAGGGAAACCATGGCACAATTATTGGCAGGAGATGAAAACGGTTTATTTTCACAAACTCAGCAAGTTATCATCCAAAACGTGCTGCCCAAAAGATGTAAGAGATAGACTCAATTGCGGCTGAACAAGCACTCACAAACTCGCAGGCCTTTAAAGTGGGAAAATGGGAAATTTCGGGAAGTCTAACAAGGGCTGGACCAACACAGTGAACGGCAGGGCTCTGGGGAGTGTTGTAGAGCAGAGGGATCTAGGAGTACAGGTGCATGGTTCCTTGAAGGTAGATCGGGTGATCAAAAAGGCTTTTGGCACTTTGGCCTTCATCGGTCAGACTGTTGAGTATAGAAGTTGGCAGGCAGATGGGACTAGTGTAGCTGGGGCATGTTGGCCAGTGTGGGCAAGTTGGGCCGAAGGGCCTGTTTCCACGCTGTGTCACTCTATGATTCTATGAATCTACCAAGGACGATAAGCAGTGAGTGGATTGTCACTTTTTCCAAGAACCTCCACAAAATGGCTTCCTCCTGATCCATGTTAACTCCCCCTTCCCGTTCCCATAGCAACCTTTCTGTCCTGGGCCTCCCTCCATTGCCAGAGTGAGGACACAGGCAAACTGGAGGAACAGCACCTCATATTCCGCTTGGGCAGCTTACATCCCAATGGTATGAATATTGAATTCTCCAATTTTAGGTAGCTAATTGACAGCGACTCTCAAACTTCCCCTCACCCCCATTTCTCTCCATTCACACCCCCCCCCCCTCCCCTGTCTTCCCTGTGCCCCACCTGGTTGTGGATATCCCACTATCCCCCTCACCTTAAACCTATGTCCTCTGGTTCTTGAATCTCCAATTCTGGGCAAATGATTCTGTCCATTTACCCGAAGATAGGCTGGAGTAACTCAATGGGTCAGGCAGATATTGGGAGAAACAGGAACAGGTGAAGTTTCATGCTGCCGGACCCGCTGAGTTACTCCAGCACTTTTGCCTCTGTCTTCGGTACAACCCAGCATCTGCGGTTCCTTTCCCGCACACTGTGCATTTAGCCGATCCTATTCCTCCCGTGATCTTGTCGACGCTTGGCTTTCTTCTGTCCCCTTCAGCTACGCGATTGCTGACAACGCCTACCGGGTGATGTGCACAGAGTACAACAACCACTTCATCCTCATCTCCGGAGAGAGCGGAGCTGGCAAGACCGAGGCCTCGAAGAAGATCCTGGAATTCTACGCCAAGACCTGCCAGACCACGGAGCAACTGCAAGTGGTGCGAGACCGCCTCCTGCTGTCCAACCCCGTACTGGAGGTGAGCACCGCTTGGAGTAGCAATCAGTGCAGTGCAGTTCACTTCAGTTCAAATCAATTAAATTAAATTCAGTTGAGTCCAATTCAGTCAAATTCAGTCCAATTCAGTTAAATTCCATTCAATTCAATTTCAGTTCAATTCAGTTCAGTTCAATTCAATTAAATTCAGTTTAATACAATAGACAATAGACAATAGGTGCAGGAGTAGGCCATTTGGCCCTTCGAGCCAGCACCGCCATTCATTGTAATCATGGCTGATCATCCCCAATCAGTACCGGTTCCTGCCTTCTCCCCATATCCCTTGACTCTGTGTTTGAGAAGGAACTGCAGATGCTGGAAAATAGAAGGTAGACAAAAGTGCTGGGGAAACTCAGCGGGTGCAGCAGCATCTATGGAGCGAAGGAAATAGGCAACGTTTCGGGCCGAAACCCTTCTTCAAACCTTAAACAATCTTTAAGAGCTCTATCTAATTCAGTTCAATTCAGTTTATTTCAGTTCAGTTTAGTTTAGTTCAGTTCAATTCAGTTCAGTTCATGTGTAGGAAGGAACTACAGATACTGGTTTAAACCAAAGATAGGTCGAAAATACTGGAGTATCTCAGCGGGACAGGCAGCATCTCTGGAGAGAAGGAATGGGTGGCGTTTTGGGTCGAGAAGAAATGTCACCCATTCCTTCTCACCAGAGATGCTGCCTGTCCCGCTGAGTTACTCCAGCTTTTTGTTTCTATCATCCATTATGGAGTTACTAGCCTGTCTCCATGCTGTGTGGCTCTGTGACTAACCTTACAATTCGATTTTTCCAGCATCTGCAGATCTTTATTAAACATTTCATCTACTCTACTGCAAAATCTCCTCATGGTATGCCTACTTTGAAGAAGTTCTCCTCCTCCCTCTGAAGACAGTTTAACCACTTATTCCTTCTCTCCATAGATGCTGCCTCACCCGCTGAGTTTCTCCAGCATTTTTGTCTACCTTTGATTTATCCAGCATCTGCAGTTCTTTCTTAAACCTTACAATTTGGACAGTTTTGTCAGCAGACTCATTATCCGATGCCCTGAAGAACAATTTCTCTTGAGTTTAGTTTAGTTTAGTTTGGAGATACAGCGCAGAAACAGGCCCTTCGGCCCACCAGGTCCGTGCCGACCAGCATTCACCCCGTACACTAGCACTGTCCTGCACACACCAGGGACAATTTACAATTTTTACCAAAGCCCACTAACTTACAAACCTGCACATCTTTGGAGAGTGGGAGGAAACCGGGGCACCCGGAGAAATCCCTCGCGGTCACGGGGAGAACGTACAAACTCCGTCCAGACAGCACCTGAGGTCAGGATCGAACCGGGGTCTCTGGTTATGTGAGGCAGAAACTCTACCGCAGCGCCACCCTGTGAATAAAAGCAGTTGTTAATTTGTCTTGGTAAGAATTGTAAATTGTCCCTAGTGTGTAGGATAGTGCTAGTGTACAGGGTGATCGAGGGGATCTATCGCAGTCGATGCCTCAAAAAGGCTGGCAGCATCATCAAGGACCCACACCATCCCGGCCACACACTCATCTCCCCGCTACCTTCAGGTAGAAGGTACAGGAGCCTGAAGACTGCAATGTCCAGGTTCAGGAATAGCTACTTCCCCACAGCCATCAGGCTATTAAACTCAACTCAAACAAAACTCTGAACATTAATAGCCCATTATCTGTTTATTTGCACTTTATCTGTTTTATTTATTCATGTGTGTATATATTTATATAACGGTATATGGACACACTGATCTGTTCTGTATTCATGCCGTCTATATTCTGTTGGGCTGAAGCAAAGCAAGAATTTCATTGTCCTATCTGGGACACATGACAAAAAAATCGTTCTTGAACATTGAATCTTGAGCGTTGGTTGACGAGGACACGGTGAAGGATTCTGTATCCCTAGCAGAAAGGACAGTTCATTGATAGTATTAACGGCAAGGATCTCGAAGCTCTCAACCTATTGACAGGCTGCAAACTGCTGTACTTTCTGCAACTGGCCCTTTAACAAAGCATCGGGAGTTGTTGCTGCTTCCAACTCCCAACTCCAGCGAGCTTGTCTATTGTGTACAGCCACCGTCCCCTCGAGGCCCCGTGAAGAACATCCACTGACACAAGAGACCAGAGAAGATGAGAGAGAGAAAAATGCCAGCCCTCTTCCCCTTCCCTCTCCCCCACAATCAGTGTGAAGATGGGTCCCGACCCGAAACGTCACCTACCCGCATGCTCCAGAGATGCTGCTTCACCCGCTGACTTACTCCAGCACTTTGTGTCTTTTTTTGTAAACCAGCATCTGCAGATCAGAAGATCAGAAGCTCACTAGTGATAGTAGAATTAGGCCATTCTGTTCTGCCATTCAATCACGGCTGATCTATCTCTCCCTCCTAACCCCATTCTCCTGCCTTCTCCCCGTAACCTCTGACGCCCTGTTTCCATTCTTTGTTTCCATATTATTGCCAAAAGTTCGCGCAAGATGGTGGCGCAGCGGTAGAGTTGCTGCCTCGCGGCGCCAGAGACCCGGAGTTTGATCCAGACTGCGGGGTGCTATCTGTATGGAGTTTGTACGTTCTCCCTGTAACCTGCGTGGGTTTTCTCCGGGTGCTCCGGTTTCCTCCCACACTCCTACGACGTGCGTGTTTGTAGATTGATTGGCTTCTGTAAACAATCCCCAGTGTGTGTAGGATAGTGCTGGTGTACGGGGTGATCGTTGGGCAGTTGTCCCTAGTGTGTGTAGGATAGTGCTAGTGTACGGGGTGATCGCTGGGCAGGTGTCCCTAGTGTGTGTAGGATAGTGCTCATGTACGAGGATGGCTGGTCAGCACAGACTCGGTGGGCCGAAGGGCCTGCTTCCGCACTGTATCTCCAACGTCTAGAGTCTAAAGATGGCCAAGTCCGGCCCTCGTCCCAATCAATGCGTTGACTTTTCCCAATAACTTACACTAACTCTTATTCTTTTATTTCAGGCGTTTGGAAACGCTAAGACCTTGAAGAACGACAATTCCAGCCGCTTTGGGAAATACATGGACATCCAGTTCAGCTACACGGTACAAAGTCAATGTTGTTCTGATTTCTATCTCACACAGAGACGGCCAAAGTCCACGGTGATAAAATACCATGGACACGAGAATGAAGGGATTCCATCGTTCTGGGGGTGCGGAGAATGGCTGGGGCCAACCCCCCCCCCCCCCCCACTTCAGCGTGTGACACACCTTCACTCCAAGGTCTTCATCAGTTCACAAGTGATACCGGCAGAGTTAGGACATTCGGCCCATCGAGTCTACTCTGCCATTCAGCCATGGCTGATCTATCTCTCCCTCTCGACCCCCCATTCTCCCCACAACCTCTGACACCCGCACTAATCGAGAATCTACCTATCCCTGCCTGTATAAGATACAGCATGGAAACAGACCCTTCGGCCCAACTTGCCAACATGTCCCATCTGTACTGGTCCCACCTGCCTGTGTTTGGCCCATATATGTCTAAACCTGCCCTATCCAGCTACCCGAATAACTATTTCTTTTGAAATTAATTAAAAATACAGGAAAATTCCAGTGTAAATTCAGATTGAAGTTTTACAATAGGTTTACAAGCACCCACTAAACCATCCTACCACAACCAGAGAGCAGTCCTGAAATACTATCCACCTCATTGGTGACCCTCGGACTATCTTTGATCGGACTTTGCTGGCTTTACCTAGCACTAAACGTTATTCCCTTATGCACTGTAAATGGCTCGGTTGTAAAGTATTTTAGTTTTGTTCAGAGATATAATACGGAAACAGGCCCTTCGGCCCACCTAGTCCCTGCCGACCAGCGATCCCCGCACACTAACCCTATGCAGCACGCTAAGGACAATTTACAATTTTACCAAGCCAATAAACGTCCAAACCTGTACGTCTTTAGAGTGTGGGAGGAAACTGGAACACCCGGAGAAAACCCGCGCAGGTCACGGGCAGAACGTACAAACTCCGTGCAGACAGCACTCGCGGTCGGGATCGAACCCCGATCTCTGTGGCTGTACGGCAGTAACTCTACCACTGCACCTGTCTTCCCGCTGACTGGTTAGCACCAAACAAAAGCTTTTCACTGTACCTCGGTACACGTGACAATAAACTGAACCGGATGCTATGGTTCACCGCTATTTAGGCCATTCAGGACTGAGATGAGGAAAAACATTTTCACCCAGAGAGTTGTGAATCTGCGGAATTCTCTGCCACAGAAGGCAGTGGAGGCCAATTCACTGGATGTTTTCAAGACAGGGTTAGATATAGCTCTTGGGGCTAATGGAATCAAGGGTTATGGGGAGAAAGCGGGAACGGGGTACTGATTTTGGATGATCAGCCATGATTATATTGAATGGCGGTGCTGGCTTGATGGGCTGAATGGCCTACTCCTGCACCTGTTTTCTATGTTACTATGTTTTCTGTGTGCCCTGTCCATGGACCCCCAGCGACCGCCGTGCACTGCGGGGGGTGGAATGCATCCTTGATAAGGATTGTAATATAGCTGTGTTAAAAGTGTAACATTTTCTATGTTTCTGTTTGTCAAATTGTGTCAATGTTCCTCAGACCTATTTCTGGCTTGTGATTGAACTTGAGGGAACTGATTTTCTCCTTGGCCTGTTGCCACAGGCTTCAGTCGGGCCTGTTCCAACGTCTAGGCCCGATTCACATTACGTTATCCTATCTCCCCCACCTCCCCCTCCCTCCCCCACAGACCAGCCGAGCAGGATTTTGTTGTCGTTCCCGATGAAATATTTAGAGTGAAAAGAATTGTGTCCAGTTCCAGGACTATTTACAGCAAAGTAATTCAAGATTGAAAGGGGGCATTGTCTGTTGTTGGCAAGCACCGCGAAACGGTCAGAGCTCGGATGGCAATCTGGGCCTCGTTTGAAAGGCAGCTCATTTGGGGAGATGAAATGTTGGACATCGAGCCCCATAATAAATTAATCAACTTCCTGAATAGTAAGGTGATCAAGCTTGTCAGACAGGATAAGCATCGATGATAGACATAAAACGCTGGAGTAACTCAGCGGGTCAGGCAGCATCTCTGGAGAGAAGGGATAGGTGACGTGTCTGGTCGAGACCCCTCTTCGGTCTTCCTCAGTCTTCAGACTGAAGGAGGGTCTCGACCCAAAACATCACCTATTCCTTTTCTCCAGAGATGCTGCCTGACCCGCTGAGTTACTCCAGCTTTTTGTGTCTTATCATTTAGAGTATAATGTTCTCTTCTGTGCACCATGGTATAGGAAAGATGTGGTCAATCTGAAAAGGGTGCAGAGAAGATTTACGAGGACTTTGAGTTGCCAGGACTCAAAGGCCTGAGTTATAGGGAGAGACGTTTGCCCAGAGTAGGGGAATCGAGAATCAGAGGGCATGGGTTTAAGGTGAGGGAGGAAAGACTTAATCGGAACCTGAGGGGTAACCTCGTGTTTTTACAACAAATGGTGGTGGGTGTATGGAACGAGCTGCAGGAGGAGATAGTTGAGGCAGGGACTATCACAATGTTTAAGAAACATTTAGACAGGTAATAGAACAGGTTTAGAGGGGTATGGACCAAATACAGGCAGGTGGGACTAGTGTGGATGGGACATGTTGGGCGGTGTGAGCAAGTTGGGTGGAAGGGCCTGTTTCCGTGCTGTATGACTCTATGAATCTATGACAATGTGCTGGAGTAACATCGTGCAGGGCCATATTGTGGTCTAGGCATGATACCAGCATCCACAGTTCCTAGCGTCCATATAAGTGTGCTAATTTTTGAGACTCGTTTTATAAGTACAGGTTCATAAGTGATAGGAACAGAATTAGGCCATTCGGCCCCATCATGTCTACTCTCCCTCCTAACCCCATTCTCCTGCCTTCTCCCCATAACCCCTGACACCCGCACTAATCAAGAATCTATCTATCTCTGCCTTAAATATATCCACTGATTTGGCCTCCACAGCCTTCTGTAGCAAAGAATTCCACAGATTTGCCACCCTCTGGCTGAAGAAATTCCTCCTCATCTCATAGAAACAAAGATAGAAACATAGAAAATAGCGGCAGGATGAGGCCATTTGGCCCTTCGAGCCAGCACCGCCATTCATTGTGATCATGGCTGATCGTCCCCAATCAATAACCCGTGCCTGCCTTCTCCCCATATCCCTTGAGTCCACTAGCCCCTAGAGCTCTATCTAACTCTCTCTTAAATCCATCCAGCGATTTGGCCTCCACTGCCCTCTATGGCAGGGAATTCCACAAATTCACAACTCTCTGGGTGAAAAAGTGTTTTCTCACCTCAGTCTTAAATGGCCTCCCCTTTATTCTAAAATGTTATTCTTAATTCTCCTTCCTAAAAGAACGTCCTTTAATTCTGAGGCTGTGCCCTCTGGTCCTGGACTCTCCCGCTGGTGGAAACATCATCACCGCATCCACACTATCCAAGCCTTGGATTCATTATTCCCGTTCACTTTATCCCAGGATCCGACCAGGAAAACTGTGATTGGACTATCGGCTTTGAAGTCTTTGAAGTCGTCTGTGGCAAGGAATTTCTTTTGAGTCTGCGATGCTTCAGTTTGGAGTTGAAATGTCGTGCAGATGTTGTGATGAAGCGGCGGTCTAGTGCGTGGGTGTTCACCGTCGGGCTGTCGTTTTTGCAGGGGGCTCCTGTGGGGGGCCACATCCTGAGTTATCTCCTGGAGAAGTCTCGGGTGGCCCACCAGAACCACGGGGAGCGCAACTTCCACGTCTTCTACCAGCTGCTGGAGGGAGGGGACGATGAGTTGCTTCGCTGGCTGGGCCTGGACCGCAACCCGCTCCTCTACCACTACCTCATCCAGGTAACGGCGGCACGTGTTGCGGCACGGTGGCGCGGCGGTGGAGTTGCTGCCTTGCAGCGCTTGCGTTCGATCCCGACTACGGGCGCTGTCTAGATTGGCTTAGAGATACAGCGTGGAAACAGCCCACCAACCGAGTCCGCGCTGACCAGCACTATCAACACTATCCTACTGTCTGTGGAATTCTCTGCCACAGAAAGTAGTTGAGGCCAGTTCATTGGCTATATTTAAGAGGGAGTTAGATGTGGCCCTTGTGGCTAAAGGGATCAGGGGGTATGGAGAGAAGGCAGGTACGGGATACTGAGTTGGATGATGAACCGGCTCGAAGGGCCGAATGGCCTACTCCTGCACCTATTTTCTATGTTTCTATGTTTCTACACACACTAGGGACATTTTGTACACATACACCAAGCCAAGTAGCCTGCAAACCTGCACGCCTTCGGAGTGTGGGAGGAAACTGAAGATCTCGGAGAAAACCCACGCAGGTCACGGGGAGAACGTGCAAACTCCGTACAGACAAGCGCCCGTGGTCGGGATCGAACCCGGGTCTCTGCCGCTGGAAGCGCTGTAAGGCAGCAACTCTACCGCTGCGCCACCGTGGCGCCCCATCTGTACAGAGTTTGCACGTTCTCCCCCATGGCCCAGGTGGGTTTTCCCCGGGATCTTCGGTTTCCTCCCACACTCCAAAGACGTACAGGATTGTAGGTTAATTGACTTGGTGTAATTGTAAGTCATCCATTGTGTGTATAGCATAGTGTTCGTACGCGGTGATCGCTGGTCGGCACGGATTCGGTGGGCCGAAGGGCCTGTTTCCACACTGTATGTCCAAACTAAACTAAACCAAACTATGCCTCAGTTCAGTTTAGTTTATTGTCACGTGTACCGAGGTACAGTGAAAATCTTCTTTGTTGCGTGCTAACCAGTCATAACTTTATATTAATTGTAATTTTAATCGCGGTGTTGTGAACTTTGCATCATTTTCTGTCGTTAACTTTTCCTGTCTGCCGGCTCCAATAAGGGTGAGTGTGCCAAAGTGAGTTCCATCAACGATAAACTTGACTGGAAAACCGTCCGCAAAGCTTTGTCCGTGATTGACTTCACCGACCGTGACATCGACGTAAGTGCTCATCCTTCATTCTCTGGTGGGTTTTTTCTTTGCTTTAGCAAGGGGGCTTTTATTCCGTTGCTCACAGACACAGAGTACTGGACAGATCAAAACTACCCAGCAGGTTGCAAAGATCAGGGCGGCAAGGTGGCGCAGCGGGTAGAGTTGCTGCCTTACAGCGCTTGGGGCACCGGAGACCCGGGTTCGATCCCCACTACGGGTGCTGCCTGTACGGACCCACGTGGGTTTTCTCCGAGATCTTCGGTTTCCTCCCACACCCCAAAGACGTGCAGGTTTGTAAGTTAAATTGGCTTGGGTTTGTATAAGTACAAGTTGTCCCTAGTGTGTGTAGGATAGCGTTAGTGTGTGGGCATCACTGGTAGGCATGGACCCGGTGGGCCGAAGGGCCTGTTTCCATGCTGTATCTCTAAACCAAACACAAAATGTAATTTTTAAAAAGTCATAAAATTACAAATCAAATTGTCATCCTTATCCACAACGCTCTTCCACGATTAGAGAATTAAATGATTAGTACGGGTGTCGGGGGTTATGGGGAGAAGGCAGGAGAATGGGTTTAGGAGGGAGAGATAGATCAGCCGTGATTGAATGGCGGAGTAGATTTGAAGGGCCGAATGGCCTAATTCTGCTCCTACTACGAACTAATTACCCCCCACCCTTACCCCGCAGCACCCAGCGTTCAAACATGATGAGCGTTTGACGGCACTGGGCCTGTACTCACTGATTAGGCGGAGACCTCATTGAAACTTACTGAATAGTGAAAGGCTTGGAGAGAGTGGATGTGGAGAGGATGTTTCCACTAGTGGGAAAATCTAGGAAAATCCAGAGGGCACAGCCTCAGAATTATCTAAGGATAAGGGGGAATTCTAAGGATAAGGGGGAATTCCTTTAGGACCGAAATGAGGAAAACATTCTTTACACAGAGAGTGGTGAGTCTCTGGAATTCTCTGCCACAGAAGGTAGTTGAGGCCAGTTCATTGGCTATATTTAAGAGGGCGTTAGATGTGGCACTTGTGGCTAAAGGGATCAGGGGGTATGGAGAGAAGGCAGGTACGGGATACTGAGTTGGATGATCAGCCATGATCACATTGAATGGCGGTGCAGGCTCGAAGGGCCGAATGGCCTACTCCTGCACCTATTTTCTATGTTTCTATGTTTCTATGTTTCTAATAGGACGTACCTTTAGGAATGAGATGATGAGGAGGGTGGTGAATCTGTGGAAAAGTGTAAATTGGCCCTAGTGCACGTGTAGGATAGTGCTAGTGTGCAGGGATCGCTAGTCGGCGCGGACTCGGTGGGCCGAAGGGCCTGTTTCCGCACTGTATCTTCAAACTAAACCAAAACTAAACATTTAAAAGACATCTGGCCAGGTACATGGGTAGGAAAGGTTGTGAGTAATGTGGGCCTAATGCCACAGATGGCTGTGGAGGCCAAGTCAATGGATATTGTTAAGGCGGAGATTGACAGATTCTTGATTGGCACGGGTGTCAGGGGTTATGGGGAGAAGGCAGGAGAATGGGGTTGAGAGGGAGAGACAGATCAGCTATGATTGAATGGCGGAGTAGACTTACGGTACGATACAATAGAACTTTATTTATCCCAGAAGGGAAATTGATCTGCCAACAGTCATAAAAACACAAAACACATGACTTATAGACAATAGACAATAGGTGCAGGAGTAGGCCATTTGGCCCTTCAAGCTAGCACCATCATTCAATATGATCATGACTGATCATCCCCAATCAGTATCCCATTCCTGCCTTCTCCCCATATCCCCTGACTCCGCTATTTTTAAGAGCCCTATCTAGCTCTCTCTTGAAAGCATCCAGAGAACCTGCATCCACCGCCCTCCGAGGCAGAGAATTCCACAGACTCACCACTCTCTGTAAGAAAAAGCGTTTCCTCGTCTCCGTTCTAATTGGCTTACCCCTTATTCTCAAACTGTGGCCCCTGGTTCTGGACTCCCCCAACATCGGGAACATGTTTCCTGCCTCTAGCGTGTCCAAGCCCTTAACAATCTTATACATTTCAATGAGATCCCCTCTCATCCTTCTAAAGTCTTGACGGGCTGAATGGCCTAATTCTGCTCCTCTCACTTATGACCTTAATAATAATTAACTTTTCGTGTATTGATCGCTTGCTTCTCCCCGCAGAACCTGCTGGGGGTAATCGCCAGTGTCCTGCACCTGGGCAACATCCAGTTCATCGCAGACAATCACGGGCGCGCCAACATCACCGTGGACAAGCAAGTGCGGTGGATCTCCAAGGTAAAGATGCCGGGGGAGGCAGATGGGAGGCAGACCACAAAACAACTTTGAATCAGGTCCAAAACAGAGGGTGGCACGGTGGCGCAGCGGTAGAGCTGCTGCCTCACAGCGCCAGAGACCCGGGTTCGATCCTGACTACGCGGGTTCAGTTTAGTATCGATTAAAGGGCCTGTCCCACCAGCATGTGTTTGCATGCGTCTAGTGCGACCAAACGTGGTCGTTTGAGGCGGACGGCCTCGCGGGGTCGGTCCCACTTCGAATCGCGGAGGCGTATTGAGCTGTGCGGGGCTGGTCCAATCAGCTGGGCAGGAGGCGGGCCGCGTGAATTTGGACATCGCACGTCGTCGGGCAGTGACATCATCACGCAACGGCACGCCGGGCGGTGACGTCATCGTGCAACGCCACGCGCTAGGCGTACGCCCATCAAAACGCTGCGTACGACGTCGAGACGCTGCGTACGTCCTCAATGCGGCTGCAGGCCGACAGGCCGTTGGCACGCGGGGTTTTCGGACAGTGCAAGATTTTTGGAGGCCCGCGCGACGTCGGGACCAGCCCCGCACAACTCCATATGTCTCCGCCGATCGAACTCAGCGGGTCAGGCAGCATCTCTGGAGATAAGGAATAGGAGACTTTTCATGTCGAGACACTTCTTCAGACTGGAAAGGAACAGGTGACATTTTGAGTCAACACCCTTCTTCAGGTTCAAAATAGAATTGGACTGAGATTTTAAAAAACTCAGCGTTAGTGTGTGGGGATCGCTGGCCGGCGTGGACTCGGTGGGCCGAAGGGCCTGTCTTCACGCTCTATCTCTAAACTAAACAAAAAAATAAATAATTCCACATAATGGGTGCAGAAAACGAGCTGCTGGAGGATGTAGTTGAGGCAGGTACTATCACAACATGTAAGAAACATTTGGACAGGTGCATGGATAGGACCGTTTAGAGGGATGTGGGCCAAACGCGGGCAGGTGAGATGAGTGTAGCCGGGGCATGTTGGGCCGAAGGGCCTGTTTGCATGCTGTGTCACTCTATCACTTGATCAGTGCGGGTGTTGGGGGTTCTGGGGAGAAGGCAGGAGAATGGGGTTGAGAGGGAGAGATAGATCAGCCATGATTGAATGGCGGAGTGGACTTGACGGGCCGAATGGCCTAATTCCGCTCCAATCACACATGACTATATTCTTGAGACAAGGAGCCTCATGGTGTGCCTCTCTCTGCTCTGTCTCCCCTGGTTTTTTTCTTCACAGTTGCTGGGTGTCCATGTCTTGGTCCTCCAGGAGGGTCTGACGCACAAGAAGATCGAAGCGAAAGCGGAAGAGGTAAATAAAAAGTGGCGTCAGACACCGCCACCGCCACGGGGGAGGGATGCCGCGCGAGGGGGAAGCCAGAGTGTACACATAGGATGCCGGAGTAACTCAGCGGGACAGGCAGCGTCTCTGAAGAGAAGGAATGGGGGACGTTTTGAATCGAGACCGGGGTTGCCAACTGTCCCGTATTAGCCGGGACATCCCGTATATTGGGCTGAATTGGTTTGTCCCGCCCTTGTCCCGTATTTGACCGCTGCTACTCGGGTCGAGGGGACTGTCGGGTCGTCCGGCCCAGCCTCACCCGTCCCGACGTAGTGCAGCCCATGGAGTGCAGCAGCAGCAGCAGCAGCAGCGCCTCCTCGCCCGTGGCCCCGTCGGTCGGTCGGCAGCCCGGCCAGCTGTCCGACCTCCGGACCTTCGCTTACCACCGACACCACCACCACCCCTCCTTCTCACGGCCGATCGTTGGTTCATGAGTTGGACGGGGCGCCGGACTTTGCGTGCGATGTCGCGCGGCCCCCGGGCCAAAACTCCTCAGCTGGCCCGCCGGCTGGGCTTTGTGTGCAGTCCAGCAACCGGGCCGACTCATCATTCACCCAGCCACGGCTGAGTCGGTCAACGAATTGCCGTCGGGAATTTGTCCCATATTCTGACCTTTTGTTCCGTATTTGGGAGTGGGAAAGTTGGCAACCCTGGTCCAGACCCTTCTTCAGACTGAGAGTCAGGGGGAGTGGGTCTGAAGCGCTTTCCCCCGACTCTCAGTCTGAAGAAGGGTCTCGACCCAAAACCCGAAGCGTCACCCATTCCTTCCCCTCTGCCCGGTCTTGGGTCCCATACATGGTCAGAGTGGGGCCACACGCAAATATTGAGGAACATCTCCTCATGTTTCGCATGGGCAGCTTACAGCCCAATGGAAGACAGACACAAAATGCTGGAGCCACTCAGCGGGACAGGCAGCATCTCTGGAGAGAAGGAATGGGGGACATTCCAGGTGGAGGCCAACCCAATGGAATGAATGGGGGGTTACACAAAAAGCTGGAGAAACTCAGCGGGTGCAGCAGCATCTAAGGAGCGAAGGAGATAGGCAACGTTTCGGGTCGAGGAAGGGTCTCGACCCGAAACGTCGCCTATCTCCTTCGCTGCTTAGATGCTGCTGCACCCGCTGAGTTTCTCCAGCTTTTTGTGTAACCCTCGATTCTCCAGCATCTGCAGTTCCTTCTTTAACACCAATGGAATGAATATTGGTTTCTCTAACTGCAAGTAACCCTTGCTTTCCCTCTCTCTCCGTCCCTCCCCCACCCTAGTTCACCGACTAGTTTCACTGTCCTGATTAATTTTACTGGTTGTACGCCTCAATGTCGCCCCCCCCCCCCCCCCAGCCAACAATGAACCATTCTACATTCCCTTAATAATCGTCTGCTTTGATCTATCCTTTTCACACCTTGCCCTTCCATACCTCTAGTCTCCCCCTCCCCCGACTCTCAGTCTGAAGAAATGTCTCCCATTCCTTCTCTCCAGAGATGCTGCCTGTCCCGCTGAGTTACTCCGGCATTTTGTGTCTACCTTCGGTGTGAACCAGCATTTGCAGTTCCTTCCGACACAAGGACAGAAGCCAATTAACCTCCAAGCCTGTACTGTCTTTGGAGTGTGGGGGGAAACCGGAGCACCTGGAGAAAACCCACGTGGTCACAGGGGGAACGTACAAACTCCGTACAGGCAGCACCCGTAGTCAGGATCGAACCCCAACACTACCGCAGCGCCACCCTGCCACTCTCCCTATAATATTCATTCACATTTTAGGTTGAGATATTTACTTGTGTGTGGGAAGGAACTCACAAAAAGCCGGAGGAACTCAGCGGGACCGGCAGCATCTCTGGAGAGAAGGAATGGGTGACGTTTTCGGGTCGACACCCTTCTTCCTGCTTCCCTGTAAGAGAAAAGATGTCAAGCACAATGGGAGGGAAAATGTTTAAATGGGGGGGAAATCGCACTCCTTAAATGGGAATTTTTTTGCATTTTAAGTTTTTATTTTTCAAGGTTTTGAGTCCCCTGAGTGTTGAGCAAGCCTTCTGTGCCCGGGACGCGCTGGCGAAGGCTATTTACGGACGCACGTTTACCTGGCTCGTAAACAAGATTAATCAATCACTGGCTAATCAGGTACGAAGGAGAACCTTTGCCATTTGAAACATCTTGGAGCGTGGAAACTCATCCACCGTTGGCATTGTCAGGTTGGATGGAGGAAGCGTTGGGCTGGATGTGGAGAGGATGTTTCCACTGGTGGAGAGTCTAGGAAAGGGGTGGGGAACCTGCGGCCTACTAGGCCATTATGTGCGGCCTTTTGAATGAATCTAAATTTTGTGGAACAATTCCTTTTATTTTTATTAATATGTTTTTTATTTGTCTTTTATTACTTTTATTTTAATCTTAAAATAATAATCTTAAATTAAATTTATTTAAAATACCAAAGAGTAAAAGAAGCTACAACGAAATAATTCTCCTCGACTGACGGCCTTGAGGGCTATTTTAAGTCTTGAGGGCTATTTTAACAAAATAATGTACATTTTGAAGTATATCTAATTGAAGTTTCCTGGATGCGGCCTTATTAGATTACACCTAGCTTGATGCGGCATTCCGACATGAAAAGGTTCCCCACCGCTGGTCTAGGACTAGAGGTCACAGCCTCAGGCGTTCTTTTAGTTAGGAGATGCGGAGGAATTTCTTCAGTCAGAGGGTGGTGAATCTGCGGAATTCTTTGCCACTGAAGGCCGTGGAGGCCAAGTCAGTGGATATATTTAAGGCAGAGATTGCTAGTACGGGTGTCAGAGGTTTTGGGGAGAAGGCCCATCAAGTCTACTCCGCCATTCGATCGTGGCTGATCTATCCCTCCCTCCTAACCCCATTCTCCTGCCTTCTCCCCATAACCTCTGACACCCGTACTGTTCAAGATTCTGTCAATCTCTGCCTTATATTCACTGACTTGGCCTCCACGGCCTTCTGTGGCAAAGAATTCCATAGATTCACCACCCTCTGACTAAAGAAATTCCTCCTCATCTCCTTCCTAAAAGAATTTCCTTTAATTCAGAGGCTGTGACCTCTCGTCCTCGACTCTCCCACGAGTGGAAACATTCTCTCCACATCCACTCTGTCCGAGCCTTGGATTCATTATTCCCGTTCACTTTATCCCAGGATGCGACCAGGAAAACTGTGATCGGACTACTGGATATCTATGGCTTTGAAGTCTTTGATGTCAACAGGTAAGAACCTTGTGATGCGTTGCATTGTTTCACAGGACGTCATTAACGTTTAGTCTAGTCTAGTTTAGTTTAGTGACACAGTATGGAAACAGGCCGTTTGGCCCATCGAGGCCACACCGACCAGCGATCGACCGTTTACACCAGTTCTATCCTACACACGATCACAATCACAATAATATTTTATTAGCCAAGTATGTTTTGCAACATACGAGGAATTTCATTTGCCAAGTCAGTCATACAAACAAAAAGCAACGTAACACACAAAACACATTTTAACATAAACATCCACCACAGTGACTCCTCCACATTCCCCACTGTGATGGAGGGCGATTAAAAGTTCAATCTCTTCCCTTTGCTCTCTTGCGGTCGTGGGCCTCGAGCCCTCCGTTGACGGGGCGATCTTGACTCCCGTAGCTGGCGGCATTTTGTCCCTCCATGTCGTGGCGATCAGCTCCTGCATCGGGGGGAAATGTCAGCTCCTCCGAACTGGGCGATTGAACCCCGCGTCGGGTCTGGTCGAGCCTCTGTGTTCGTTGGAGCTCCCGACATCCACGGCCTCTCCTGAGACCGCGAGCTCCCGATGTAAAGTCCACAGGCTGCCGTTGGAGCGATCCCAGGCAAGGGATTGACCCCGATGCTAAGTCCATGCCCTGCGGTGGGGCCCAAGTTCACGCCGAGGAGGCCTCCAGCTCCAACGATGGTAGGCCGCAGAGCGACCGGAGACGCGACCCGGAAAACAATCGCACCTCCGGCAAGGTATGAAAAGTTCCCCCCGACCCCTCCCCCATATTAAACAAACCAGAGAACATTTACACAAACTTTTAAGACACACTAAAAATAACAATTTTTACAGAAGGTGATTAACACACGAACACGCACGACTTTGGAATGTGGGAG
The DNA here is from genome assembly GCA_963514005.1 of Raja brachyura. Next base: position 5,638,126 of record OY740808.1, on the reverse strand, counting down.
GAAACCGGAGCTCCCGGAGAAAACCCACGCGGTCGCGGGGTGAACATGCAAACTCTGTACAGAATGGGCGGAATGGCCTAATTCTTTCTGCAGCCACTTCTTGTGATCTTTCTGGCAGAGTGCCTGGCGAATACCCATTTATCTGCGTAGAACATTAGCATTAGCAGTGTGTCCTCTTACTAATCTGGTGAACATGAAACCGGATACATGGATCCTGATGATAAATTACCCGCGGGAGTTCCTGTAATCCTGTAATCAGTCTACACCCGCATGCTTTAGCTTGATTACCCCAGTCACCATCGAGGCACGGTTTGCAACCGAGTCAGCTCCACCAGGAAACCCCAATCCCTGCACCGTACTGCCATTGGTGTTAAACCGTACAGGTGAAGACCGGTGGCCACACACTTTAACTCCCCTTCCCATTCCCACACTGACCTTGGGTGACGTTTCGGGCCGAGTCCCTTCGTCTGAAGAAGGGTCGCGACCCGAAACGTCACCCATTTCTTCTCTCCAGAGATGCTGCCTGTCCGGCTGAGTTACTCCAGCGTTTTGTGTCTGTCTTCAAGGTGAAGGTCATCATAATCATACTTTATTAGCCAAGTATGTTTTGCAACATACGAGGAATTTGATTTGCCGTACAGTCGCACCAATAAAATGCAACAGAACACACAAAGTACATTTTAACATAAACATCCACCACAGTGACTCCTCCACATTCCTCACGGCGAAAGAAATCTTCCCGTCTTTGTTCTCCCGCGATCGTGGGCCTCGAGCCTTCCGTTGACGGGACGATATTGGCTCCTGTAGCCGGCGATCGGGCCCTCCTCGTCGGGGAGATCAAGCTCCTGCATCGGGGGATCTCAGCTCCCCCGCGCTGGACGATCGGACCCCGGGTCGGGGCTGCTCGAACCTTCTGCTTCGTTGGAGCTTCCCGACTCGGGCGTTCCCGAGACCGCGAGCTCCTCGATGCTAAAGTCCGCAGGCCACGGTTGGAGCGTTGATCCCAGGCAAGGGATCGTGGATGTTAAGTCCACGGCCCCGGGGTGGGGCTCAAAGTCAGTCCCGAGCAAGGCCTCCAGCTCCATGATGTTAGGCCGCAGAGCGACCGGAGATGCGGTCCGGAAAACAATCGCATCTCCGGCAAGGTAAGAGTTTGGAAATAAAGTTTCCCCCGACCCCTCACATCAAATAAACCAGAGAACATTTACACAAATGTTTTGAACACGCTAAAACTAACAACAACAAAAGACGGAAAAACAGACTGTTGGCGAGGCTGCCATCGTGCGGCTCCCCACCGCTGTGGAGCAGAGGGAGAGTTGAAGGGGGTAGTTCAGACCACTCGTGTGTGACAGGGAGCACTTGCTTGCTCTTTGGGTGCAAGCTTTGTCCAACGGGAAGATGGGGAGAGTGACGGTGACAGCCACGTCAGACAGGCTCAGCGTAGACTGACACGAGGCAAGGCCCCATCTCCACTGACCCAATCCTGAATGGTTCTCTCTCTACAGTTTCGAGCAGTTCTGTATTAATTACTGTAACGAGAAGCTGCAACAACTGCTAATTGAATTGACCCTGAAATCGGAGCAGGAGGAATATCAAGTGGAAGGAATCCAGGTATCTATCCACCCTCTTTCAGCCTAGTTCAGAGATACAGCACGGAAACAGGCCCTTCGGCCCACCGAGTCCGCGCCGACCAGCGATCCCTGCACACTAACACTATCCTACACACACTCGGGACAATTTTTTAACTTTTTTTTTATACCAAGTCACTTAACCAGTTCATTCTTATCGACAATTATGAACTGTCTTTGGCTGCCTAAGGCATCTAAGGACTTTGGGCTTTTTGCACTAAAATTGGCATTTTTGATTTATTGATTATTTTTTATTTATTATTTTATCCTACAAACATAATTAACCTGCAAACCTGCACGTCTTTGGAGTGTGGGAGGAAACCGAAGATCTTGGAGTAAAACCCACGCAGGTCACGGGGAGAACGTACAAACTCCGTACAGACAGCGCCCGTGGTCGGGATCGAACCTGGCGCTGTAAGCACTGTCAGGCAGCAGCTCTACCACTGCGCCACCGTGCCTCTTGTGCCACGTAAATCTCCGACAGTCCAACAACCCCATTCTCACCGTGGATCAAGGTGACCTCTGCTCTCGTGAGGAGCCTCCAGTATTCTTTCCCCCACCTTAGAGTCTGATCGCCACATCCCGGGCAGTGGATGTGACTGAAGCTTGCGGTGACAAAACACTAACTCGACTATTAGCTATGAGCTGTAAATCTCCTCTGGACCCTCTCCAGAGCCAGCGCATCTTTCCTCAGTTTTTGGTGTCCAAAATTGCCCACAAAATTCCAAATGCGGCCTGACCAGCGTTTATGTTTAAGAAAGAACTGCAGATGCTGGAAAATCAAAGGTAGACACAAAATGCTGGAGTGACTCAGCGGGTCAGGCAGCATCTCTGGAGAGCACGGATGGGTTACATTTTAAGTCGGGACCCTTTTTTCAGAGTATGAAGAAGGGTCCCGACCCAAAACTTCACCTATCCATGTTCCCCAGAGATGCCGCCTGATCCACTGAGTTACTCCAGCACTTTGTGTCCATCTTTGGTCTAAACCAGCATCTGCAGTCCATTTTTAATATTAGTTTGGCCTTCTTTGGACTTTGGCCTTCCTGCACTAATATTGTGGTTTTTAATTTACTGATTAGTATTATTTATTATGTTATCTGTTACTGTGAGGCCTGTGTTTACAGGCCTGTTGTGCTGCTGCAAGTAAGAATTTCATTGTTCCTTTGTCGTAGGGTTGCCAACGGTCCCGTATTAGCCGGGACATCCCGTATATTGGGGGTAAATTCGTTTGATGCGTACGGGACCGCCCTTGTCCCGTATTTGACCGCTGCTACTCGGGTCGAGGGGACTGTCGGGTCGGAGCGCCGCGTCCGGACCCGCCTCATCGGTCCCGACGTAGTGCAGCCCATGGAGTGCAGCAGCAGCAGCAGCGCCTCCTCGCCCGTGGCCCCGTCGGTCGGTCGGCAGCCCGGCCAGCTGTCCGACCTCCGGACCTTCGCTTACCACCAGCATCACCACCACCCCTCCTTCTCACGGCCGATCGTCGGTTCATGAGTTGGACGGGCGCCGAACTTTGCGCGCGATGTCGCGCGGCCCGGGCCAAAACTCCTCAGCTGGCCCGCCGGCTGGGCTTAGTGTGCAGTCCAGCACCCGGGCCGACTCATCATTCACCCAGCCACGGCCGAGTCAGTCAACGAATTGCCATCGGGAATTTGTCCCGTATTTTGACCTCTCGTCCCTTATTTGTGAGTGAGAACGTTGACACCTGGTATTTTGTCGGTACAATACGACTATTAAATACTTAATGGAATAAAACTGCTGGAGTAACTCATGAGTCAAGTGCTCACCCTGATTCCATGCAGATGTTCCCCTCATGGGGTGAGCGCTGGTCGGCGCAGACTTGGTTTCCGCGCTATATCCCAAAACTAAATCTAAAGCTATATTCTTTATTTTTCGTCAGTGGGAGCCAATCCAATATTTCAACAACAAGATCATCTGTGACCTTGTGGAACAAAAATACAAAGGAATTATCTCCATCCTGGTAAGAAATTTGTGGCGGCACGGTGGCGCAGCGGTAGAGTTGCTGCCTCACAGCGCCAGAGACCCGGGTTCGATCCTGACTACGGGTGCTGTCTGTACGGAGTTTTCATGCTCTTTAGATAGGGTGGATTGTCACCTTGTCGTGGTGGAGAAGCTTGTGTGGACCTGAGATCCTGAGAGCGATGGCGATTGGAGCTATGCTCCTGGCGGTAAGGTTGAGGAGGGGGGGGGGGGGGGGGGGTCTCTGAGAAAGGGCAATCCAACCAAGGCGGAGGACGATGGAACAGGCGGTGGACGATGTCTGACCTTAGTGGAGACACCCATGGTCAGCCATGGCCTAAGAAAAAGATAGGGTAAATTTGCAGAGATTTGGATCTAGAGTTGGGGAATCGGGAACCGGAGGACATAGGTTTAAGGTGAGGGGGGAAAGATTTAATAGGAACCTGAGAGGCATTTTTTTTCTACACAAAAGATGGTGGGTGTATGGAACGAGCGGCCTGAGCAGGTAGTTCAGGCTGGGACTGTCACAACGTTTAAGAAACACAAGAACATGGATAGGAAAGGTTTAGCAGGATACTGGCCAAATGCAGGCAGATGGGGCTAGTGTAGATGGGGTATGTTGGTCAGCATGGGCAAGTTGGGCCGAAGGGCCTGTTTCCACACTGTGTGACTCTATGACTCCCTGTGCTCATGTGAGTTTCCTCCGGGTGCTCCAGTTTCCTCCCATATTCGAAAGACGTGCGGGTTTGTAGGTTAAATTGCCCCGTAGTGTGTAGGATGTTAAAGATAATATGGATCTAGAGTACGGGTGATCGCTGGTCCACACGGAATCAGTGGACCGACAATAGGAAACTAAACTGGACAACCAGAGAGCAACGCTGACCTACTATCCACCTCATTGGAGACCCTCGCACTGTCCTCGATCGGACTTTGTTGGCTTTACCTTGCACTAAACGTTATTCCCTTATCGTGTATCTGTACACTGGGGACGGCTCGATTGTAATCATGTAGTGTCTTTCCGCTGACTGGTTAGCTCGCAACGAAAGCTTTTCACTGTACCTCGGCACACGTGACAATAAACTGAACTAAGACTAACACATATAAGATTACTAGGGGCTTGGACACGCTAGAGGCAGGAAACATGTTCCCGATGTTGGGGGAGTCCAGAACCAGGGGCCACACCTTAAGAATAAGGGGTAAGCTATTTAGAACGGAAACAAGGAATCACTTTTTTCTCACAGAGAGTGGTGAGTCTGTGGAATTCTCTGCCTCAGAGGGTGGTGGAGGCTGGTTCTCGGGATGCTTTCAAGAGAGAGTTAGATAGGGCTCTTTAAGATAGCGGTGTCAGGGGATATGGGGAGACAGCAGAAATGGGGTACTGATTGTGGATGATCAGCCGGTGCTGGCTTGAAGGGCCGAATGGCCTCCTCTTGTACCTATTGTCCATTGTCTATTGTCTATTGTCTAAAACAAAAGTGAAAGCCGATGGCTTGAGTGACATGTTTCCTCGTTGCCACCAGGATGAAGAATGCCTGAGACCCGGAGAGGCGACAGACCTCACCTTCTTGCATCGTCTGGAGGAGAAAGTGCCCGCTCACCCTCACTTCCTGACGTACGTAGCTGTGTCGTCCGTGTGAGTCCACCGCCTTTGTTCAGCTTCGTTTGGTTTAGCGACACTCTGGTTTAGAGATTTAGTTTAGTTCAGAGGTACAGCGTGGAGTCCGCGCCGACCAGCGATCCCCGCACACCAACACGATCCTACACACACCAGGGACAACTTACAAATTACACCAAGCCAATTAGCCGACAAACCCGCACGTGGGAGGAAACCTGAGCACCTGGAGAAAACCCACGCAGGTCACGGGGAGAACGTACAAGCTCCGTACAGACGGCAGCCGCAGTCGGGATCGAACCCGGGTCTCCGGCGCTGTGAGGCAGCAACTCTACCGCTGAGCCACCAAGAACAGAAACCCCTGTTGGTTTTCGCGACGGGGATAAACCACTCTGGGCGGCACGGTGGCGCAACGCCAGAGACCCGGGTTCGATCCTGACTACGGGCGCTGTCTGTACAGAATTTGCACATTCTCCCCGTGACCTGCGTGGGTTTTCTCTGAGATCTTCAGCTTCCTCCCACACTCCAAACACGTACAGGTTTGTAGATTAAATGGCTTTGGTAAAAATGTATAAATGTAAAATTGGCCCTAGTGTGTGTAGGATAGTGTTAGTGTGCGGGGATCGCTGGTCGGCACGGACTCGCCGGGCTGAAGGGTCAGTTTCCGCGCTGTATCTCCAAAATAAACTAAAATTAAGTGGCCAACATTGCCCGGCTAACCTGGGGCGAGCTAACCTTCAACTGAGGGGCATTGACTTTAATTTAGAATCGGTAAAGGGCCCGTAATCCATCCAGGGTTACCTTTGCTGTCTATTGATTTGCAGACACAAGTTGGCCGATCAGAAGACAAGGAAGACCATGTGTAGGGGTGACTTCAGGATGCTACACTACGCAGGAGAAGTCACTTACAATGTAACGGGTGAGTCGAGGAAATGTGTAAGAAGGAACTGCAGACGCTGGTTTAAACCGAAGATAGACACAAAATGCTGGAGTAACTCAGCGGGACAGGCGGCATCTCTGGGGAGAAGGAATGGGAAAGGGTCTCGACCCGAAACGTCATCCATTCCTTCTCTACAGAGATGCTGCCTGTCCCGCTGAGTTACTGAGTCAAGGAGCTGTGTTAGTTCCACAGTTCCACAGTTAGAGACACAGCACGGACACAGGCCCTTCGGCCCACTGAGTCAACACCAACCATCGATCACCCTTTCACAGTAGTTCCATGTTATTCCACATTCACATCCACTCCCTACTCACTAGGGGCAATTTCCAGAGGGTCGATGAACCTACTAACCTGTGTCGTAAGGAACTGCAGATGCTTGTTTAAACTGAAGATAGGCACAAAATGCAGGAGTAACTCAGCGGGTACAGGCAGCGTCTCTGGAGAGAAGGAATGGGTGGCGTTTCGGGTCGAGACCTTTCTTCCAACTTATAAACCTGCACGTCTTTGGGATGTTAGTTAGTCAGGAAGTAAGTTAACCCGATTAGGTTAAACGTTTAGTTTCAGAAGGAACTGCAGATGCTGGAAAAAGTGAAGGTAGACAAAAATGCTGGAGAAACTCAGCGGGTGCGGCAGCCTCTATGGAGAGAAGGAATAGGCGACGTTTCGGGTCGAGACCCTTCTTCGGACCCGAAATTAAACGTTTAGTTTAGTTTAGAGATACAGAGTGAAAACAGGCTCTTCGGCCCATCGAGTCCGCGCAGACCACCGATCCCCGCACATTAATACTATCCTACACACAATAGGGACAATTTTACATTTACACCAAGCCAGTTAACCTCCAAACCTGTGCATCTGTGGAGTGTGGGAGGAAACCGGAGCACCCGGAGAAAACCCACGCAGGTCACGGGGAGAACGTGCAAACTCCGCAGACACCACCCGTGGTCGGGATCGAACCCGGGTCTCTGGCGCTGTGAGGCAGCAACTCCACCGCTGCGCCACCGTGCCACCTGGTATTCTAAGAGGATATATCTCTTTTCCTTCCAGGGTTTCTGGATAAAAATAATGACCTCTTGTACAGGAACCTCAAAGAGGTAAGCTCGACTAAATTAAAATGCTGGGATTTTGTTAAGGGTGCAGTGAAGATTTACGAGGATGTTGCCGGGACTTGAGGGCCTGAGTTACAGGGAGGAGTTAGGCAGGCTCACGCAGGAGGATGAGGGGTGATCTTATAGAGGCGTGTAAGATCATGAGAGGAATGCATCAGGTCTTTTACCCAGAGTAGGTGACAGGTTTAAGGTGGGGGGGGGGATAGATTTAATAGGAACCAGAGGGGCAACTTTTTTACAGAAAGGGTGGTGGGTGTATGGAACGAGCTGCCGGGGGAGCTAATTGAGACTGGGGCTATCACAAAGTTTAAAAGACATTTAGACAGGTACATGGATAGGACAGGTTTAGAGGGGTATGGGCCAAACGCAGGTAGTGTAGATGGGGCATGTTGGTCAGCATGGGCAAGTTGTGCCGAAGGGCCTGTTTCCCCGCTTTATGGCTATGAGCTTGGAGATCAGAACTGCACATTGTACTCTTGGTGTGGTCTCACCAATGGCCAGTCCAGCTGTACCATGATGTCCCAACATTTGTACTCAAAACCCTTCTCAAAGAAGGCAGGTGTGCTTTCGTGACCACCTTAATGATCAGTACGGGTGTCAGAGGTTACGGGGAGAAGGCAGGAGAATGGGGATAGATCAGCCATGATTGAATGGCGGAGTAGACTTGATGGGCCGAATGGCCTAATTCTGCTCCTATCACATATGAACCACCTTATAGACAATAGACAATAGGTGCAGGAGTAGGCCATTTGTCCCTTCGAGCCAGCACCGCCATTCAAGGTGATCATGGCTGATCATCCACAATCAGTACCCCGTTCCTGCCTGCTCCCCATATCCCCTGACTCCGCTATCTTTAAGAGCCCCATCAAGCTCTCTCTTGAAAGCATCCAGAGATCCGGAGAGAGTGTCCTTGCCCAACTGTCAGGCAGGCAGACAGAGAGGTTCTGACATCTTGTTGAACGCAGCAAGTGTCGGCCTGTTCCTGTGCTCTATGTTCGACGCTCTAAATCTGTGTCTGTCTCTCGACTATCCACCCCCACAGGTGATGTGTGGCTCCACTAACTTCATAGTGAAGGAATGTTTCGCCACGTCCGAACTAGACACGAAGAAAAGGCCTGAGACGGTGAGTATCAATGGCGCGGTGCGGTACTGGACTTGGTCAGGTGTACCGAGGTACAGTGACACTCATTGTTGCAAACAGTTCAGTCCAAGCATCACTTTGCATTAGGCACTGAGGTACATCTTAGCTAAGCATCTCAGATGCAGTGCGAATGTACTTTAAGAAGGAACTGCAGATGCTGGAAAATCGAAGGCAGACAAAAGTGCTGGAGAAACTCAGCGGGTGCAGCAGCATCTATGGAGCGAAGGAAATAGGCAACGTTTCGGGACGAAACGTTGCCTATTTCCTTCGCTCCATAGATGCTGCTGCACCCGCTGAGTGGAATTCATTGCCACAGAAACGTTGCCTATTTCCTTCGCTCCGTAGATGCTGCTGCACCCGCTGAGTTTCTCCAGCACTTGTGTCGACAGCACAAATGTACAGCAGTAGTCCACTGAGACAGTGTACGGAGTCGCCAGATTTGGCGCCATTTTCAAGTCCCCAGTTGTTGCAAACGCAGGGACCTTGACCCGACTGCGAGGTTAATCCCCGGGATGGCGGAACTGTCATATGCGAGGAAGGATTGGAAAGACTGGGCTTGTATTCACTGGAATTCAGGATCTTATAGAAACGCGTAAAATTATAAAAAGGACTGGACAAGCTGGATGCAGGAAAAATGTTCCCAATGTAGGGGGGTGGGGGGGGGGGGGGGGTGGAGTCCAGAACCAGGGGCCACAGTCTTAGAATAAAGGGGAGGTCATTTAAGACTGAGGTGAGAAAAAACGTTTTCACCCAGAGAGTTGTGAATTTGTGGAATTCCCTGCCACAGAGGGCAGTGGAGGCCAATTTACTGGATGGATTTAAAAGAGAGTTAGATAGAGCTCTAGGGGATAGTGCAATCAAAGGATATGGTGATTAGGCAGACACGGGTTACTGAATGTGGATGATCGGCCATGATCAGAATGAAAGGCGGTGCTGGCTCGAAGGGCCAAATGGCCCCCTCCTCCACCAATTTTTCTATGAAGGCCCGTTGTCGTGGCGACGTTGCAGGGTCGGCCTGGCCAAGTGTAGCCGTGGTGTCCACCGCTGTAGGCCACATGTGGTCCACGCGCTCGGCCTCTTGGAGCGGGCGCCCAGTCCAGTCGAGACCCAGGCTGCTGCAGGGCCTCCACAGTGTCGAGTGTCAAGAGTGATTTACCGTCAAATGTCCTGAAACATAGCTTACTGCAGCCCACCGGCTCCACCATGGTCAGCGGCGGCCATTTCCACTCAAGGTTCTGGAATCGATAGTCAACGGTTCAAGGGAGGTTTATTTGTCACATTTGCAACGTTACAATTGCGGCCACCGCCATGTTTTGGTGCCATTGTCCAAAGTCCAGTTGGCCAGTGGACTTGAGCAGTTCCCGCGACCCAACGTCCCTCTCCTCTCCTCCCCTCCCCATCTCTCCCCATCTCTCCCTTCCCCTTCTCTCCCCTTCTCTCCCCTCCAATCCTCTCTTATCCTCCCCTCTCCTCTCCTCTCCCCTCCTCCCCTCTCCTCTCCCCTTCTCTCCCCTTCACTCCTCTCTTATCCTCCCCTCCCCTCTCCCCTCCCCTCCCCTCTCCCCTCCCCTCTCCCCTCCCCTCTCCCCTCCCCTCTCCCCTCCCCTCTCCCCTCCCCTCTCCCCTCCCCTCTCCGCTCCCCTCTCCGCTCCTCTCCCCTCCTCCTCCCCTTCTCTTCTCCCCTCTCCGTTCCCCTTCTCTTCTCTTTTCTCCTCTCCTCTTCAGTCTTCAGGCGATCGAAATGTGTGCTGACATTTCATGCCTTAGACTGGGCCACATGAATGGGGAGAATGGGGTTAGGAGGGAGAGGTAGATCAGCCATGGTTGAATGGCGGAGTAGACTTGATGGGCCGAATGGCTTCATTCTGCTCCTATCACTTTACCTTTCAACTTGTGACCTTATATCTGGTGAACGTTTGTCGGCACCGGGCCTGTACTCACTGGAGTTTAGAAGAATGAGGGGGGGGCCTCAATGAAAGGTACAGAATTGTGAAAGGCCTGGACAGAGTGGACGTGGAGAGGATGTTTCCGCTAGTGGGAGAGTCTAGGGGCAGCGGTCACGGCCTCAGAATTAAAGGACGTTCCTTCAGGAAGGAGATGAGGAGAGATTTCATTAGTCAGAGGGCGGTGAATCTGTGGAATTCTTTGCCACAGACGGCTGTGGAGGCCACGTCAGTGGATGTATTTAAGACAGAGATAGATAGATTCTTGATTAGTACGGGTGTCAGAGGTTATGGGGAGAAGGCAGGAGATTGGGGTAAGGAGGGAGAGATAGATTGAATGGCGGAGTAGACTCGATGGACCGAATGGCCTAATTCCACTATCACTTATGACCTTATGACCTTGAGTCTGGTGATGATTTGTGCATGTCTTTATCCTGGAATAGGTGGCCACACAATTCAAGTACAGTTTGGCGGGCCTGATCGACATCTTGATGTCCAAGGAGCCTTCGTACGTGCGTTGCATCAAGCCCAATGATGCCAAACAGCCAGGTATGTGGCCGACCTCGGAGCAGCGGGCAGGGGATGTGTAAAACGTTGGCGCGTTGAATCTGTAAGCGTTCCTCAGCTGGGCTCGCCAACTTTCCCACTCCCAAATACGGGACAAAAGGTAAAAAAAATAAGTTTCCGACGGCAATTCGTTGACCGACTCGGCCGTGGCTGGGTGAATGATGAGTCGGCCCGGGTGCTGGACTGCACACAAAGCCCAGCCGGCGGGCCAGCTGAGGAGTTTTGGCCCGGGACTGCGCGCAAAGTCCGGCGCCCCGTCCAACTCATGAACCAACGATCGTCCGTGAGAAGGAGGGGTGGTGGTGGTGTCGGTGGTAAGCGAAGGTCCAGAGGTCGGACAGCTGGCCGGGCTGCCGACCGACCGACGGGGCCACGGGCGAGGAGGCGCTGCTGCTGCTGCTGCTGCTGCTGCACTCCATGGGCTGCACTACGTCGGGACGGGTGAGGCGGGGCCGGACGCGGCGCTCCGACCCGACAGTCCCCTCGACCCGAGTAGCAGCGGTCAAATACGGGACAGGGGCGGTCCCGTACGGGACAAACCAATTTAGCCCAATATACGGGATGTCCCGGCTAATACGGGACCGTTAGCAACCCTGCCCTCAGTCCCCCTCATCTTCCTCATCACACAAGGACCTAACATCTTCTTAGTTCTTTTAGCTCAGAGATACAGCGTGGAAAAGGCCCTTCGGCCCGTCGGCCATACACTAACGCTACCCTACGGTCATGAGGGACCATTTACAATTATACCAAGCCAATTAACCTACAAACCTGAAGATAGACACAGAATGCTGGAGTAACTCAGCGGGACGGGCAGTACCTCTGGAGAGAAGGAATGGGTGACATTTTGGGTCTTCAGAAGAAGGGTCTGAAGAAGGGTCTCGACCAAAAACGTCACCCATTCCTGCTCTCCAGAAATGTTGCCCGTCCCGCTGAGTTACTCCAGCATTTTGAGTCTATCTTCAGTGTAAACCAGCATCTGCAGTTCCTTCCTACACATTTAACCACGGCAGAGTCTCCTGCTCAGGGTAGGAGAACCGAGGGCCAGAGGATGTAATTTTAAGGAGAGGGGAAGATAGCTTCTAGGAGCCTGTGCGGGTACCATTTTCACACAAAGGGTGGTGGGTGTATGGAACGAGCTGCTGGCGGAGGTTCATGGTTTCCAGAGAAGCTGCCTGACACGCTGCGTTACTCCAGCACTTTGTGATTTACTTTGTGAACCGGCATCTGCAGATCCTTGTTGCTACAGAAACTAATGTATTCTCCTTGTCTTCATTCTGCATCCCACTCCCCCTCCCCCCCCTTCCTCCCCCCTCTCCCCTCTCCCCCCCCCCCCCCACCTCTCCCACTCTCCCCTCCACCCCCCCTCTCTCCCCCCACCTCTCTCCTCCCCCCTCTCCTCCCCCTTCCCTCTCGCTGCCATCACAGGCAGGTTTGACAATGTGTTGGTCAGACACCAGGTGAAGTATCTCGGCCTCATGGAACACCTGCGTGTGAGGCGGGCTGGATTCGCCTACCGCAGAAAGTTCGACGCCTTCTTGAAAAGGTAACGGGTTCAGCCAAGTAAGGCTGTTGAAGTGACTGTTTTAAGAATGAAAAATAAGCTGGGGTATAGACGTTGGGGGGTCTTGCTGCAGTTGTGTCAGACGTTGGTGAGGCCGCATTCAGAGTATTGTGTTCAGTTCTGGGCACCGTCTTATAGGAAAGATGTGGTCAAGCTGGAAAGGGTACAGAGGATTTACCAGGATGTTGCCAGGACCTGATACTTGTTGCCAGGATACATGTTTAGTTTGGAGGTACAGGCACTCTCCTACTTACACTACAGGCGACTTATATAAACTGTCTCTTACATAAACTCACACTTACATAAACTCACACTTACATAAACTCACACTTACATAAACTCACACTAACATAAACTCACACTAACAAAACTCACACTAACATAAACTCACACTAACATAAACTCACACTAACATAAACTCACACTTACATAAACTCACACTTACATAAACTCACACATATAAACTCACACTTATATAAACTCACACTTACAGAAACTCTCTCTTACATAAACTCACACTTACATAAACTCACACTTACATAAACTCACACTTACATAAACTCACACTTACATAAACTCACACTTACAGAAACTCACACTTACATAAACTCACACTAACATAAACTCACACTAACAAAACTCACACTTACATAAACTCACACTTACATAAACTCACACTTATATAAACTCACACTTACATAAACTCACACTTACAGAAACTCTCTCTTACATAAACTCACTTACATAAACTCACACTTACATAAACTCACACTTACAGAAACTCTCTCTTACATAAACTCACACTTACATAAACTCACACTTACATAAACTCACACTTACAGAAACTCTCTCTTACATAAACTCACTTACATAAACTCACACTTACATAAACTCACTTACATAAACTCACACTAACATAAACTCACACTTACAGAAACTCTCTCTTACATAAACTCACACTTACATAAACTCACACTTACATAAACTCACATTAACATAAACACGCACTAACATAACTCACACTTACATAAACTCACACTTACATAAACTCACACTAACATAAACTCACACTAACATAAACTCACATTAACATAAACTCGCACTAACATAACTCACACTTACATAAACTCACACTTACATAAACTCACACTTACATAAACTCACACTAACATAAACTCACATTAACATAAACTCACACTTACATAAACTCACACTAACATAACTCATACTTACATAAACTCACACTAACATAACTCACACTAACATAAACTCACACTTACATAAACTCACACTAACATAACTCACACTTACATAAACTCACACTTACATAAACTCACACTAACATAAACTCACACTAACAAAACTCACACTAACATAAACTCACACTAACATAAACTCGCACTAACATAAACTCACACTAACAAAACTCACACTAACATAAACTCACACTTACATAAACTCACACTAACATAAACTCGCACTTACATAAACTCACACTTACATAAACTCACACTAACATAAACTCGCACTTACATAAACTCACACTAACATAACTCACACTAACATAAACTCGCACTTACATAAACTCACACTAACATAAACTCGCACTTACATAAACTCACACTTACATAAACTCACACTAACATAAACTCGCACTTACATAAACTCACACTTACATAAACTCACACTAACATAAACTCGCACTTACATAAACTCACACTTACATAAACTCACACTAACATAAACTCGCACTTACATAAACTCACACTAACATAACTCACACTAACATAAACTCACACTAACATAACTCACACTTACATAAACTCACACTAACATAAACTCGCACTAACATAAACTCACACTTACATAACTCACACTAACATAAACTCACACTAACATAACTCACACTAACATAACTCACACTTACATAAACTCACACTAACATAAACTCGCACTTACGTAAACTATTCTGCACTCAGTCTCTAGTACAATCAAGGCTGTTTTTCCACCAGGGTGGTGCAGCGGTAGAGTTGCTGCTTCACAGCATCAGAGACCCGGGTTCGTTCCTGACTACGGGTGCTGTCCGTAGCCGTGACTAAGACTGGGCCACGGGCGGTGACGTGATTCACATCGAGACGTCAATGTTCTTATCCTGCAGGTATAAAATGTTGTGCCCAGACACGTGGCCGAACTGGCATGGACCTGCATCTGAGGGGGTTAAACAACTGGTGAAGCATATTGGCTACAAGCAGGAGGAGTACAAGATGGGAAAGTAAGGTCATTAGATCATTAGATCGTAAGTGATAGGTGCAGAAATAGGCCATTCGGCCCATCAAGTGTACTCTGCCATTCCGTCATGGCTGATCTATCTCTCCCTCCTAGCCCCACTCACCTGCCTCGGTGCTGGCGGTGCTGGCTCGAAGGGCCGAATGGCCAACCCCTGCACCTATGTCTATTGTCCTCCCCGTAACCTCTGACGCCCGCACTAATCAGGAATCTATCTATCTCGGCATTAAATACATCCACTGACTTGTCCTCCACAGCCGTCTGTGGCAATGAATTCCACAGATTCACCACCCTCTGACTAAAGAAATTCCTCCTCATCTTCGGAAAAGAACGCCCTTTAATTCCGAGGCTGAGACCTCTGGTCCTGGACTCTCCCACTAGTGGAAACGTCCTCTCCACATCCACTCTATCCAAGCCTTTCGCTATTCTCTACTCACTAAGTGCAACAGACCCAGTGTTTTTTTGTTGTGTGCTAAATAGATGGCGGAAAGACTATTAGGGCAAAGATTGGCATGGTGGTGCAGCGGTAGAGTGGCTGCCCTACAGCGCCAGGGACCCGGGTTCGATCCTGACTGCGGTAGCTGTCTGAACCGAGTTTGTGCGTTCTGCTCATTACCTGCGTGCGTTTTCTCCGGATGCTCCGGTTTTCTCCCACACTCCACAAGGGCATACAGGATTGTAGGCTAATTGGCTTGGTAAAATTGTAAATTGTGCAGGATCGTGTTAGTGTGCGGGGATCGCTGGTCGGCGTGGACTCGTTGGAACGAAGGCGTTGCATCTCTAAAACAAACTAAAAACTGAAATAAGCTTGTTGTGTTTTTCAGAACAAAGATATTTATTCGATTCCCAAAGACTTTATTTGCCACTGAAGATGCGTATCAAGCCAGCAAGAATGCCTTGGGTGAGAAGACAAACCTGTTCCCCGGATGGCAGGACTGACATATAATGAAAGAATGGATCGACTGTGCTTATATTCACTGGAACTTCGAAGAATGAGAGGGGATCTTATGATATAGAAACATTTAAACATCTTAAGGCATTGGACAGGGTAGATGCAGGAAAAAAGTTCCCCATGTTGGAGGAGACCAGAACCAGGGGTCACACAGTTTAAGAATAAGGGGTAGGCCATTTTGGGCTGAGATGAGGAAAAACAGAGTTGTGAATCTGTGGAATTCTCTGCCTCAGAAGGCAGTGGAGGCCAATTCACTGGATGCATTCAAGAGAGAGTTAGATAGAGCTCTTAGGGCTAACGAAACCAAGGGATATTGGGAGAAGGCAGGAACGGGGTACTGATTGGGGATGATCAGCCATGATCATATTGAATGACGGTGCTGGCTCGAAGGGCCGAATGGCCAACTCCTGCACATATTTTCCATGTTTTTCCACCACTTCCCTACGAAGATCGTTCCTTCAGCTGCTGAGATTTTGACTGAAATTTGCTGCCAAAATCCCTCTGCATTTTGTCCTCTGAGTTGCCTATCAGACATCTTTAACGCTTTATTTTGCTCAAATAAATGAAATTGCAAATTGTTGCTGCTTATTTAGAATTATGGAGTGATACAGCGTGGAAACAGGCCCTTCGGCCCAATTTGCCCACACCGGCCAACATGTCCCAGCTACACGAGTCCCACCTGCTCGCGATTGGTCCATATCCCTGTAAACCTGTCCTATCCACGCACCTGTCCAACTGTTTCTTAAACGTTGATACAGTTCCTGCTTCAACTACCTCCTCCGGCAGCTTGCTTCATAGAGTACAGAGAAGGTTCACCAGACTGATTCCTGGGATGTCAGGACTTTCATATGAAGAAAGACTGGATAGACTCGGCATGTACTCGCTAGAATTTAGAAGATTGAGGGGGGATCTTATAGAAACTTACAAAATTCTTAAGGGGTTGGACAGGCTAGATGCAGGAAGATTGTTCCCGATGTTGGGAAAATCCAGAACAAGGGGTCACAGTTTAAGGATAAGGGGGGATGTCTTTTAGGACCGAGATGAGAAAATCATTTTTCACACAGAGAGTGGTGAATCTCTGGAATTCTCTGCCACAGAAGGTAGTTGAGGCCAGTTCATTGGCTATATTTTCGAGGGAGTTAGATGTGGCCCTTGTGGCTAAAGGGATCAGGGGGTATGGAGAGAAGGCAGGTACGGGATACTGAGTTGGATGATCAGCCATGATCATATTGAATGGCGGTGCAGGCTCAAAGGGCCGAATGGCCTACTCCTGCACCTATTTTCTATGTTTCATGCACCCACCACCCTCTGCGTGAAAAAGTTACCCCTCAGATTCCTATTAAATCTTTCCCCCCTTCACCGTAAACCTGTGTCCTCTGGTCCTCGATTCCCCTACTCTGGGCAAGAGACTCTGTGCATCCACCCGATCTATTCCTCTCATGTCGTCACACGCCTCCATAGTATCACCCCGATCACCTCCTCTATAAGAGTGTTGGAACTTTCCTGGGTACCGCTAACTGTGAGGCATCTTATTGCGTTCTTTCTTTCAGTTGCCAAGTTGCAGGCCAAATATAAAGGCAAACTCCAGAGGGGAGAGTTTCAGAAGCAGAAAAAGGCAGGTGAGAGGAAATGTCTTTTAAAAAAACTTTGAAAAAAAAGTTTTTAAATTTATATTTTCATTAGAAGCAGTGTACAAAAGTATAAACCGCGGCATATGACATCGTACGTTTATTGCACAGCTTCCATTTTAATTTTAGCAAAGATGAAATGGAAAAAGAGAGGAAGAGCAAGAAAGAAAGAAAGTGGAATCGAAAGCGAATGTGTAAGAATAGAACCCCTAAACTACCAAATGAGCGTAGTCTAAGAGTGAGTCAGTAAAAACTTAAAGAACTAAAAGACAAAAACGGAAAAAAGAAGAAAAAAAAGTGTCGATATACCTGCTTTATTTCTCTCCCCACCCAAGGAAATGTCTAAATGCGTTACTCTCCTTCCTTTTGCCTCGGTTGATTCCTATCCAGGAACGTTAGCCCGAGGGGAAGGTGGCAGGGGAGGGTGTGACCACTACTTGAAGTTAGAGAAGTCAATGTTCATACCGCTGCGAAATATGAGGTGCGGTTCCCCCAATCTGCGCTGGGCCTCACTCCGACAGTGGAGGAGGCCCAGGACGGAGAGGTCAGCGTGGGAATGGGTGGGGTGTTCAAGTGTTTGGCAACTGGGAGATCGAGTCGGCCCAGGCGGACTGGGCGGAGCGGAGGTGTTCAGCGAAACGATCGTCGAGCGTGCGCTTGGCCTCGTCGATATACAGGGGTCCACACCTGGAACAGCGGATACAGTAGGTGAGGTTGGAGGAGGTGCAAGTGAACACCCTGCCTCATCTGAAAGGACTTCCGTTTGCACTTGCTTAGAGAAAAGTTGGGATGCGTTGAGGAAATGTGTCTTGACTGGCAGTCAAGAATGGATCAATTTGGATAATTCTGGTGCCCTGGATAGACACAAAATGCTGGAGTAATTCAGCGGGACAGGCAGCATCTCTGGAGAGAAGGAATGGGTGACGTTTCGTGGGTCGAGACACTTCTTCATTCTGGTGCCCTGGTGGTTCTAGGCATGCTAGACTGCCAATGGCAGGGATCTGGAGGTGATACCACCCTGTGGCATTGATCCAACAAACGTTAGCAACACAAATTAAAACATTAACTGTTTTTCTTTGATTCTGATCCCAGATCACTTGCCATTGTTCCATTAGTTTAGTTCAGAGATTTTATTATTTTTTTAAATTTCAAAATGTACATTATTCGAGAAATAAATATTTACAATACGTGATCCTCACAAAACCCCATCCGACATTCTCAGAGGCTGTACATACATTCCATCAATTCCACAAATTTATCCCCCACCCTTGTCACTCATGTGGCCCACTGGTGTGGAATCCCTTCCCTTTATTTTGAGGGGCGTCTCCACCACACTCTGCCCCCCCCCCAGTGGCCAGCGGGGGGGGGGCAGAGAAGGACCCTAGACTGTGGCCCTCCCCCACCGAGCCTTGGCGTTGGCTGCACCGAGCTTCAGTGCGTCCCTCAGCACGTACTCCTGCAGACTGCAGCGGGCCAGTCGGCAACATTCCCCGACGGACATCTCGCTCTGCTGGGTGGTTAACAATGCTCGGGCAGTCCAAAGAGCGTCTTTCACCGAGCTTCTTTTTCTTCTGGCGTATGATGTGCACAGCTCAAAGTTGTAGGACAACTTGTTCTGTTTGATCTTATTTGATTGTGCACGCCGGGTTGATTGCATTCGTCGAAACAGGGCGGACCACGTGAAGGTTGTAATCTTCCCACCCCTTTCACCGAGCTGATGACCTTCCAGACAGCAATCTCTGAATGTGTCCCTGGGAACATTTGGAGATACAGCGCGGAAACAGGCCCTTCGGCCGACCAGCAATCCCCGCACACTAACGCTGTCCTACACACACTAGGGACAAGTTGCATTCACACCAAGCCAATTAACCTACAAACCTCTACGTATCTGGAGTGTGGGAGGAAACCAAAGATCTCGAAGGAAACCCACGCGGGTCACGGGGAGAACGTGCACACTCCGTACAGACAGCACCCGTAGTCAGGATGGAACCCGGGTTTCTGGCGCTGTGAGGCAGCAACTCTACCGCTGTGCCACCGTGCCACATTAGTTGGGAGAATATTCCCGAGAGGAACTAATTGTGTATTTGTTATTTTCCTGCAGCAATCAAGATCGAGACTTGTTGGAGAGGAATCCAAGCAAGACAGGATGCGGGGAAGAGAGCATGGGCTGTAAAAGTCATCAAAAAGTACGTTGCCTTATCCTTAAATCCCTCAGGATAAAAGGAAGGTAGACACAAAATGCTGGAGTAACTCAGCGGGACAGGCAGCATCTCTGGAGAGACGTCTCGGGTCGAGACCCTTCGTCATCCCATTCCTTCTCTCCAGAGATGCTGCCTGTCCCACTGAGTTACTCCAGCTTTTTTGTATCTATCTTTGAGCTATATCCAACTCTCTCTTGAAAACATACAGTGAATCGGCCTCCACTGCCTTCTGTGGCAGAGAATTCCACAGATTCACAACGGTCTGGGTGAAAAAGGTTTTGCTCATCTCAGTCCTAAATGGCCTACCCTTTTTTCTTAAACTGTGACTCCCCCCCCTGGTTCTGGATTCTACCTTTTTGAAAAGTAGACCACAGAAATTCTTCCTACGGGAAATTGGTAACTATTTGTCAGATATGTCGGAGAGGGATTTTCGAGAACAGAATGCAGAAGCTCAAAGATAATTGGGGAAAGGCAGAGATGAAAGAGTCATTGATCGATGATGACATATTTCAAAAATGTAGGATTCACAAATAACCATTGTGCCATGAGAATATAAAATGCTGTAGGTACTGTGAATCGTGGAAACACTTTAGGTTCCCTCAAAGTGTGTTCTCGTTGCTGATTGCTAATGCCTTTGATAAATAGCTTGGTGCGGCACTGTGGCGCAACGGTTGAGTTGCTGCCTCACAGCGCCAGACACCCGGGTTCGGTCCCGACTACGAGTGCTTGTCTGCTCGGAGTTTGTACGCCTGAGTGGGGTTTTTTTCCGGGATCTCCGGTTTCCTCCCACACTCCAAAGACGTGCAGGTTTGTAGGTTAATTGGCTCGGTGTAAGTGTAAATTGTCCCCAGTGTGTGTAGGATAGTGTTGGTTGTGCGGGGATCGCTGGTCGGCGCGGACTCAGTGGGCCGATGGCCTAATTCTTCTCCTACCACTCTGTTGCCTCGGTCTAGGAGGCTTCACAGTCCCCTTGTAATTCTTCCGCCAACCACTAGGAGGCAAATCCCACTTTTCCCATCAATCTAGATTTTAGGCCTCTAGAAACACAGCGCGGCAACAGGCCCTTCGGCCCACCCAGACCATGCTGTATCTCTAAACGAAACTAAACTAAACCGACTTGTTAAGTAGACTCACCACTGACCTACGAGCTGTTTTATTTTGTGTTTGAACCTATCGAAGTAATGCATAAGTGACAATTCCCTCCCACAACTTGTATCTTCTTTTACAGATTTATTAAAGGCTTCATGCTGAGAAACCAGCCAGTCTGTCCGGAAAATAAAGACTACTTGGCCTTCGCTCGATATAACTACCTGATGAACCTCAGGAAAAAGCTGCCAAAGAATGTTCTGGATAAAAAATCATGGCTCAAGCCTCCTGCCTTTCTGGCGACGGTGAGCGGCAGACCTCGAGGCAGAAGTTCTTCACCCATTGCTTCGCCTCAATTAATAGAGTGATAATTCCCATGGCAACAATGGGATTGCTCTACCGGGAGCCAGCATGGAGCACGATGGGCCGAGTGGCCTAATACATGGCTAGTTTTTCAACAGTTTGTGATAAAAAGGAACCGCAGAAGCTGGTTAATAGTCGCAATGCGCTGGAGGAACATGGACTTGATTAGTATGGGTGTCAGGGGTTATGGGGAGAAGGCAGGAGAATGGGGTTAGGAAGGAGAAATGGATCAGCCATGATTGAATGGCGGTGTAGACTTAATGGGCCAAATGGCCTAATTTTGCTCCTATCACTTGCAACTCAACGGGGTCACGCAGCATCTCTGGAGAAAATGGATAGGTGACGTTTTGGATCGAGTCTGACGAAGGGTCTCGACCCGAAACGTCACCCTTCCATTTTCTCTAGAGATGCTGCCTGACCCGCTGAGTTACTCCAGCATTTGGTGTCTATCCTGCCAACAGTTTGTTAGTTACATTTACACAAAAGCTGCCGTTACCCTCCCTCCCTCCAATATTCACTTCCTTTTAATTATAAATACAGAAATTGCTCAGAATTCGCATAAGGGGCGGCACGGTGGTAAGTTGCTGCCTCACGGCGCCAGAGACCCGGGTTCGATCCCAACTACAGGCGCTGTCTGTACGGAGTTTGTACGTTCTCCCCGTGACCGCGAGGGTTTTCCCCAAGCGCTTTGCTTTCCTCCCACATCCCAAAGACGTGCAGGTTTGTAGGTTAACTGGCTTTGGTAAAATTAAATTGTCCCTAGTGTGTATAGGATAATGCTAGTGTACGGGGTGATCGCTGGTCGGCATGGACTGGGTGGGCCGAAGGGCCTGTTGCCGCGCTGTATTTCTAAAAGCCTAAAGTCCAAAGATTGATGGGAAGAGTGGGATTTGCCTCCTAGTGGTTGGCGGAAGAATTACAAGGGGACGGTGAAGCCTCCTAGACCGAGACCACAGAGTGATAGGAGCAGAATTAGGCCATTCGGCCCATCAAGTCTACTCCGCCATTCAATCATGCTTGATTTATCTCTCACTTTTAACCCCATTCTCCTGCCTTCTCCCTATAACCCCTGACACCCCGGCAACAGAGGAAGGCAGATCATTTCCCTGATGACAACTCACGCTTGACATTTTGTTCCTACAGACCTCAGAACTACTAAGGAAGCTGCAAATGCGAACCTTAGTTCGAAAATACTGCAGGGGGATCTCAGCCCAAAGAAAACTGCAGGTGATTATTGTCACATGTACATTGGAAAGTTCTTTTTTTTAAACTAAAAATAGTTGCCTCAATTATTTACAATGATATGTGCAGTACGAAATAAATATAAATAAAACCTACCATCATAATACGTCAAATATTCTTCAATACACTATGTCCCGCCATCTCCCCGACATCAGTCTGAAGCAGATACTAGAGGGGCCTCCTCTAGTATCTTTTATGCCTCTTCAGTCTGAAGAAGGGTCTCGACCCGAAACGTCGCCCATTTCATTCGCTCCATAGATGCTGCCTCACCCGCTGAGTTTCTCCAGCATTTTTGTCTACCTTCGGTTTTCCAACATCGGCAGTTCCTTCTTAAACAGAGGAGCCTCCTCTAGTATCTTTGGTCTGAATAGGCTCAAGGTGCAGGAGTAGGCCATTCAGCCCTTTGAGCCAGCACCGCCATTCAATGTGTTCATGGCTGATCATCCCCAATCAGTACCCCGTTCCTGCCTTCTCCCCAAATCCCCTGACTCCACTATTTTTAAGAGCCCTATCTTGCTCTCTCTTGAAAGCATCCAGAGAACCTGCCTCCACCACCCTCTGAGGCAGAGAATTCCACAGACTCACCACTCTGTGAGAAAAAGTGTTTCCTCGTCCCCGTTCTAAATGGCTTACTCCTTATTCTTAAACTATGGCCCCTGGTTCTGGACTCCCCCAACATCGGGGAACATGTTTACTGCCTCTAGTGTGTCCAAGCCCTTAACAATCTTATATGTTTCTAAGTATACAAGCCACTCCATTCTCTCAGCATATGACAGTCCCGCCATCTCGGGAATTAACCTGGTGAACCTACGCTGGGCTCCCTCAATAGCAAGAATGTCCTTCCTCAAATTAGGAGACCAAAACTGCACACAATACTCCAGGTGTGGTCTCACTAGGGCTCTGTACAACTGCAGAAGGGTCTCAACCCGAAACGTCGCCAATTCCTTCTCTCTATAGATGCTGCCTCACCCGCTGAGTTACTCCAGCATTTTGTGTCCACCTCAGCATTGCACCCCCGTTTTTGTCTGCAAGCCCTCTGGAAATAAATGCCACTGTTTCATCAGATGCAGCAGAAGGTTGTGGCTAGCTCGCTGTTCAAGGGGAAAAAGGATGGCTATCTGCAGAGTGTGACCAAGCCCTTCAGTGACAGTCGACTGCGTAAGTACAGCACTCGCGATGCACGCTGAAACAGCCACTAAATCCACTGTCTCCCTGTCCCAGTGCCCACTCATCCGCTCCATCTAGCGGCCGGGAAGCTCCTGGCAAGCAGGCCCGGCCCATCCAACGTAGTCCCCGGCAGAACCGGTAACTCGCATCAAAGATCCTATAGTGGAGCAAGGTAGACCACTCCTGCTAAATGCAACGGGCTGACGTGTAGTACGCAACGGAGCAGAGCGTGGGCCTTTTTTTCATCCATTTCAATAACCCGACCCGACCCGACCCGCAGTGTAATCAACGTTGCGGGGGAACAGTTTGTGTTAATAAATTATAATTCTGAAAATGAGTAGATTTTTACCAAAGAACTTTTATTTTTGAGAGGATGTTTCCGTAAACCGGATTCCATCTCCGCACTCGTATCCAATGGGATCGTCGTTGCGGAGACGGAAGCCGGTCACGGAAATGGGGCCGAAAATTACCCATGAATCTGCCCATGACCAGAGATTATAGAGGAGCAAGATGCATTAGAAAGATATTGGATTTATTTGTAATAGATCTTTACTTGACTCTCGATCTCTCTCTCCCCTCTCTTCTCGCTGTCTCTCTTTATCCCCTCTCTTCTCCCGATCTCTCTCTCCCCCTCTCGATCTTTCTCTCCCCTCTTTTCTCGATCTCTCTCCCTTCTCGATCTCCCTCCCCCTCCCTTCCCTCTCCCCCTCCCCCTCCCTTTTCCCCCTGTTCCCCCATTTCCCTCACATCTTTCCTCCCCAGCCCCCACCTTTGCGTAGTTTCCCTTGTATTGCTTTAACACACACTGTGCACAAAATTACAGGCACACACAAACACACTTTCATATCAATTTATGGTGGGACAGATAGAAGAGTTTATTAAAATCTTCTTACAAGGACCATTATGTAATTTATTTCTATCCTCTTTTGGGTCTAAGGCGTAGCAGGGCTGCCAACTTTCACACAGAGGGGAGGGAGGGAAGAGGGAAATCGAGAAGAGAGGGGAGAGAGATAGATCGAGAGGGGCGAGAGAGATCAAGAGGGGAGAGGGAGTGATAGAGAGAAGAGAGGGAGATAGTGAGAAGAGAGGGGTCGAGAGGTAAGTAAAAATCTATTACAATTAAATCTAATATCTTTCTAATGCATCTTGCTCCTCTTTAATCTTAGCATGCAACTGCTCTGTAGCTTTGGAGCGGATTACACAGCGGGAGATCGAGAGACAAAGATTATAGAGAAGCCTAGTTTCCCAATGATGCAGACTCCATAGTCGACGCCATCTCTGGTCCGCTAATATGGCGTCGACAATCACACACGTGATACTACGCCTTTTCCACCGAGTGGCGCATCTTGCTCCTCTATAATCTTTGCTTTGGATTATGGCGCCAAAACATGGGGCGCCCGCACGTGTGGTATATGCATGATGGGCGGTCACGGTGGCGCAGCGGTAGTGTTGCTGCCTTACAGCGCTTGCAGCGCCAGAGACCCGGGTTCGATCCCAGCTACAGGTGCCGTCTGTACGGATATTTGCACGTTCTCCCCGTGACCCGCGTGGGTTTTCTCCAGTTTTCTCCCACGCTCCAAAGACGTGAAGGTTTGTAGATTAATTGTCTTCGATAAAAAAATTCTAAATTGTCCCTAGTGTGTAGCAATGTTACAAAATTTTGAGATTTTAAAAATCAAGTCTGCAATTTATCCCATCAGGTCAACCATAAAAAGAAGTTTAATTTGACACCTAATTCACTTTCATACCTTCAGTATTAAAAAAAGTTATGGCCATTTTCATACTCCGAAATTAGCATCTTGTTCCCTATTGCTTTTCCATTGACTTAACTCAAAAGTTGTGTTCGAGGACAGTCAAAAGCCCATAACTTTCTTCTAAATTAAGAGAACTGAAAGAAAATGTCAGTTATTATACACTGTATAACCGTACAAATATGAAACAATCTTACTTGGATGACCTGAAATTAAAGCATATAATTAGTTAGTTACCCAATTCTAGCTAATTACAAAATTCAATTACTAGATCTAAACATCTATCCATTTCTTAAGAAAAGATTAACATTTTTAAATAGCCTAAGTGTCCAAATAACATTCACACAAGAATTCACAATATAACATGATTTTTAAATCTCATTGTCATTAATTTATAGGCCAAATGGAAGGAATTCAATGTTTAATTCCCGTAAATTAATGGCCATTTAAATCATCTTGCGAGTGGGATTTTCTGGAACGCGATCGTTTGGAACGTTGCGGTTGCGGTGAATTTAAACCCCATATCAGCAGGAAAAACACTGCCGGTTCGTATGGGGCCAAAATCACATTTTTGCCAAGGAAATTTTGATTAGAATTTTGATTAAGCACATTTATATGTAAAATATAAAATGCCCTGTTTCCCCGCCATATCTCTAAACTAAACTGTAAGGAATTTCAGTGTGTAGTTGCAGACGTGACAAATAACGCTCCATTGACTCATTGACTATTGATCGTGGCATCTTCTCTGGCCCACAGGTGAGGAGGACATCAACCCCAAGGCTCTGCAGCTCATTCGTAATGAGAGAATTAAGGTGGGGCTCCTCACATCTCGGGACACCGCGGCAGGGTGGTCAGCATTGGGCCGGCAACCCTGTGCCTCCCAGCGAGGTGTTGGGGTCACGGATGGTCAGCGTAACGGGTTGTCCAGGTGGCTACAGCAAAGGAAGTCGGCGCTCGTAGGTTTTTACGGCGGTGCAGCGGGTAGAGCTGCTGCCTCGTAGCGCCAGAGACCCGGGTTCGATCCTGACCACGGGCGCTGCCTGTACCGAGTTTGCACGCTCTCCCCGTGCGTTTTCTCCGAGATCTCTGGCTTCCTCCCACACTCCAAAGACGTGTGGGTTTATTGGCTGATTGGTTTGATTAGGGCGGTGGAAGCGGGTTCTCTGGATGCTTTCAAGGGAGAGCTAGATAGGGCTCTTAAAGATAGCGGAGTCGGGGGATATGGGGAGAAGGCAGGAACGGGGTACTGATTGGGGATGATCAGCCTTGATCACATTGAATGGCGGTGCTGGCTCGAAGGGCCGAATGGCCTCCTCCTGCACCTATTGTCTATTCTTTTGGTATAAAGGTAAATTGTCCCGAGTGTGTGTCGGACAATGTTAGCGTGCGGGGTGATCGCGGGTGGGCGCGGACTCGGTGGGCCGAAGGGCCTGTTTCCGCGCTGCATCTCTAAACTAAACTATAACCTATCCTCTTTCGTTTTCAGTACGGTGTCCCCGTAATTAAATACAACCGAAACGGCTTCAAACCCAGGCCAAGACAACTGCTCCTGATGCAGAACAAAGCCTACATTGTTGAAGAGGACAAAATCAAGCAGAAGATCGAATACCCGACCCTCAAAGGTAAAGGACTCCGATCAACACGGCCATCAAACCATAATGGGCCATTGTGCATCCACCCTCCCTGAGGTCATCTGTTTTGTTCTCGCCTTTGTTCACTTCCAGTTTATCCCCACGGCAATTCATTGACCGACTCGGCCGTGTCTGGGTGAATGATGAGTCGGCCCGGGTGCTGGACTGCACACAAAGCCCAGCCGGCGGGCCCAGCTGAGGAGTTTTGGCCCGGGCCGCGCGCAAAGTCCGGCGCCCCGTCCAACTCATGGACCGGTGATCGTCCGTGAGAAGGAGGGGGTGGTGGTGGTGTCGGTGGTAAGCGAAGGTCCGGAGGTCGGACAGCTGGCCACGGGCTGCTGACCGACCGACGGGGCCACGGGCGAGGACGCGCTGCTGCTGCTGCTGCTGCTGCACTCCATGGGCTGCACTACGTCGGGACGGGTGAGGCGGGGCCGGACGCGGCGCTCCGACCCGACAGTCCCCTCGACCCGAGTAGCAGCAGTCAAATACGGGACAAGGGCGGTCCCGTACGGGACAAACCAATTTAGCCCAATATACGGGATGTCCCGGCTAATACGGGGCAGTTGGCAACCATAGGCCCGACCCGAAACGTCACCTACTCCTCTCCAGAGATGCTGCCTGACCAGTTGAGTCACACTGGCACTTTGTGCCTATCTTCTCTATAAACCAGCATCTGCAGTTCCTTCCCGTACATCAGCACAACTCTGATGGACACGTAAGCAAGATTGACTTTGTATTTGAGAAATACCGTGCGGAAACAGACCCTCTCGGCCCACCGAGCTCGCGCCACTATCCCTCACACACGAAGGACAATTTACAATTTTACCGAAGCCAATTAACCTACAGACCTGCGCTTCTGTGGAGTGCGGGGGGAAACTGGAGCACCAATTTTTCAAAGGTTACAGGGAGAAGGCAGGAGAATGGGGTTGAGAGAGAAAAATAGATCTGCCATGATCTAATGGCGGAGCAGATTGCAGATCAAACGTTGACGTCATCGGAGCAGAATTAGGCCATTCGGCCCATCAAGTCTACTCTGCCATTCGATCATGGCTGATCTATCTTGCCCTCTCAACACCGTCTCCCCGTAGCCTTTGACAACCTCACTAATCAAAAACGGTGGCCCAGCCTCGCAGACCCTAGTTCGATCCTGACTGCGGATGCTTGACTGTACGCCGTTTGTACGAACTCCCCGTGACCTGCGTGGGTTTTCTCCGAGATCTTCCGTTTCCTCCCACACTCCAAAGACTTGAGTGCAGGTTTGTAGGTTAATTGGTTTGGTATAAATGTATAAACATAAAATGTGTGTCGGACAGTGTTAGTGTGCAGGGGATCGCTGGTCGGTGCGGACTCGGACGGCCTGTTTCTGCACTGTTTCTCTAAACTAAATCAGCCAACCTCTGCTTTAAAAGTACCCGATGGACCGAATGGCCTCATGTGGCTCCTATGTCATGGTCTCAAGGTGAATCATAGGATCATAAGTGATAAGAGCAGAATTAAGAATGGGTCGACTGGGCTTGTATTCACTGGACTTTAGAAGGATGAGAGGGCATCTTATATAAACATATAAAATTCTAATGGGATTGGATAGGCTAGATGCAGGAACAATGTTCCCCATGTTGGGGGGAGTCCAGAACCAGGGGTCACAGTTTAAGACTTAGAACATTCGGGACTGAGATGAGGAAAAACCTTTTCACCCAGAGAGTTGTGAATCTGTGGAATTCCCTGCCGCAGAAGGCAGTGGAGGCCAATTCACTGGACGTATTCAAGAGAGAGTTATGCCCCTGTCCCACTTGGGAAACCTGAACGGAAACCTCTGGAGACTTTGCGCCCCACCCAAGGTTTCCGTGAGGTTCCCGGAGGTTTTTGACAGTTTCGACCATTAGGGAGACTGACGAAAACCTCAGGGAACCGCATGGAAACCTTGGGTGGGGCGCAAAGTCTCCAGAGGTTTCCGTTCGGGTTTCCTAAGTGGGACAGGGGCATTAGATGTCGCTCTTAGGGCTAACAGAATCAAGGGATATGGGGAGAAAGCAGGAACTGGATACTGATTTAGGATGATCAGCCATGATCATATTGAATGGCGCTGCTGGTTCGAAGGGCCGAATGGCCAACTCCTGCACCTATTTTCTATGTTAATTAGGCCATTCGGTCCATCAGGTCCATTCAATCACGGCTGATCTGTCTCTCCCTCCTAACCCCATTCTCCTACCTTCTCCCCGTAACCCCCGGCAACTCGTGGTATCGATGTGGGGGTCATTTGAGGGCATTGTTTTGTGCTTGTGGTATGTATGCTGCAAGGTGCAGTTATAGACTGTGGGCCTCACTAACCGCTGACTGTCTGTGTGCGTCTCTCTCTCTCTCTCTCGGCCTTGTTTAGGTGTCTCCGTCAGTAATCTGAGCGATGGCGTCTTTGTTATCCACGTGCCCTGTGAAAACAACAAGCAGAAGGTAACGATCGCATTCTATCTCTTTCCTTCTCACGGTCGGGAATGGTCGGGGGTGGGCGACAATGTGCAGCGGCCGGTGCAGTTAGCGAGACCTCTGCCCGTTACAAACCGACCCATTGGGGGGGGGGGGAACAGGCCTTTCGGCCCACACCAACATAGCTCCATACTATCGCACTTCCCTATCCACTCCCGACACACTCGGGGCGATTAACGAAGGGCCAATTAACCTGCTACCCCTCCTGTTCAGTTTTGGTTGGGTATACAGCATGGAAACAGGACCTTCGGCCCAACGAGCTCACCCTGAACAGCACTCATATAAACATAGAAATTAGGTGCAGGAGTAGGCCATTCGGCCCTTCGAGCCTGCACCGCCACTCAATATGATCATGGCTGATCATCCAACTCAGTATCCCGTACCTGCCTTCTCTCCATACCCCCTGATCCCTTTAGCCACAAGGGCCACATCTAACTCCCTCTTAAATATAGCCAATGAACTGGCCTCAACTATCCTCTGTGGCAGAGAGTTCCAGAGACCCACCACTCTCTGTGCGAAAAATGTTTATCTCATCTCGGTCCTAAAAGACTTCCCCCTTATCCTTAAACTGTGACCCCTTGTCCTGGACCTCCCCAACATCGGGAACAATCTTCTGCATCTAGCCTGTCCAACCCCTTAAGAATTTTTACGTGTCTATAAGACCCCCCCTCACTCACCCCGTACGCTGGGCCTATCCCACACACTAAGGACAATTTACAATTTTACCAAATTGGGACGGCACATTGGCTCAGCGGCAGAGCTGCTGCCTCACAGCGCTCGCAGCGCCAGGTTCGATCGCGACGACGGGTGCTGCCCGTACGGAGTTTGCACGTTCTCCCCGCGACCCCGTGGGTTTTCTCCAAGATCTTCAGTTTCCTCCCACGGTCCAAAGACGTGCAGGTTTGTAGGTCAATTGGCTCGGTACAAATGTAAATTGTCCCTAGTGTGTGTAGGATAGTGTTAGTGTGCGGGGATCGCTGGTCCGCGCGGACTCGGTGGGCCGAAAGGTCTGTTTCCGCGCTTTATCTCTAAAACTTAAAACCGAAACCCATGCAGGTCACGGGGAGAACGTACAAACTCCGTACAGACAGCACCCATAGTCAGGATCGAACCCGGGTCCCTGGCGCTGTGAGGCAGCAACTCTACCGCTGCGCCACCGTGCCACCCCTAGTTCTATGTTACTCCAGTTTTGCATCTGCTCCCTACACACGAGGAGAAGGCTGGTCCTTAATTAATGGTGCCGGCGGTGTAACTATGTTTGGCAGTATGTGTGTGGGATCTGACGAGCGGTGCATGTTGAAGACCTCAGTGGGGTGTATAGATCTTCAGTGTATGGGCTGCGTGGGGCTGGCTCAGTCCTGGGGCTGGAGTTGGAGTCGGATTGACGGGGGGTTGGTCTCGGAGGGGAGGATGCTCCTCAAACTGCGGAGGGTCCCGGACAATACAGCTCACCCCCTCCGTGACACACTGGTCAACCTGAGGAGCACCGTCGGAAGGCCACAGGCTGTACAACTCATCCCCCTTCTGTTGTGGGGTAGACTGAGACTGAGTCTACGCCCGACCCCCCCCATCACCCCCCCCCCCCACCAATCTTTCCACTCGTCACTTTCACGTTTCACGTATCTTGTTGCGATTTTGTAACCGATGGCAGATCACATTTCCGGTCGGGACCCTTCTTCCCACCTCCCTGTGGCAATAGACAATAGGTGCAGGAGTAGGTCATTCGGCCCTTCGAGCCAGCACCGCCATTCAATGTGATCATGGCTGATCATCCCCAATCAGTACCCCGTTCCTGCCTTCTCCCCATATCCCCTAACTCCGCTATTTTTAAGAGCCCTATCTAGCTCTCTCTTGAAAGCATCCAGAGAACCGGCCTCCACCGCCCTCTGAGGCAGAGAATTCCACAGACTCACCACTCTCAGTGTGAAAAAGTGTTTCCTCGTCTCCGTTCTAAATGGCTTACCCCTTATTCTTAAACTGTGTGTGTGGCCCCTGGTTCTGGACTCCCCCAACATCGGGAACAAGTTTCCTGCCTCTAGCGTGTCCAAGCCCTTAATAATCTTATACGTTTCAATAAGATCCCCTCACATCCTTCTAATAAGGGTGGGGTGAGCGCCGTTTCCTGGTACCACGCTGACTGTCTCTCTCGTACACGCAGGGCGATGTTATTCTACAGTGCGAACATGTCTTTGAAACGGTGACAAAGCTCTGCACAATAGCCAGCAAGCAGAACAGTTTCAAAATCGTTCAAGGAAGGTGAGCAAAGAGAAGTGCGGTGGCCGACACAACCCACCAGGGGGTTTCACCGAGTTAGACAAAAGTGCTGGAGAAACTCAGCGGGTGCAGCAGCATCTATGGAGCGAAGGAGATGGGCGACGTTTTGGGCCGAAACCCTTCTTCAGACTGATGGAGGGAGGGGGGGGTGGGGAGAAGAAAGGAAAGAGGAAGAGGAGGAGCCCGAGGGCTGAGGGAGAGCCGAGAAGGGGAGGAGACAGCAAGGGCTAACGGAATTGGGAGAATTCAATGTTTATGCCACTAGGGTGCAGACTACCCAAGAGTGAGGCCCACCGTAAATTGGAGGAGCAGCACCTCAAATTTCGCTTGGGTAGTTTGCACCCCAGCGGTATGAACATTGACCTCTCCAATTTCAGGTAGTCCCTGCTTTCTCCCTCCGTCCCCTCTTCTTCCCAGCTCCCCCACAGCCCACTCTCTCTGCCTCTTCCTTTCTTCTTCCCACCCCCCCCCCCACACTGAAGAAGGGTCTCAACGCGAAATGTCACCTATTCCTTCGCTCCATCGATGCTGCCTCACTCGCTGAGTTTTCTCTGGAGAACATGAATAGTTTAGTTTAGCGATACAGCGCAGAAACAGGCCCTTCGGCCCACCGAGTCCGTGCCGACCAGCGATCCCCACACACTAACACTGCCCCACACACACTAGGGATCATTTTTGCATCTATACTAAGACAATTAACCTGCAAACCTGTACGTCTTTGAGTGTAGGAGGAAACCAAAGTTCTCGGGGAAAACTTCCCCGCGTGTCATGGGGAGAACGTGCAAACTCCGTACAGACAGGCACCCGTGGTCAGGATCGAACCCGGGTCACTGGTGTTGTGAGGCAGCAACTCTACCGCTGCGCCACCGTGTTGCCTGTGTGATGGGTGAAGTTTCAGGTCGGGACCATTCTTCAGACTGATTGTAGCAGGGCAGGAGAAAGCTGGAAGAGAGAGGCGGGGGTGGGACAGAGACCAGCAAGAGTTGCCTCTCCTTCCCTTCCAGCGTTCTTCCACCCACCACCTTCCACCCCCCCGCCACCCCCTCCCCCTCCCCTCCATCCCCCCCACCAGTGAGTTACTCCAGCACTTGGCAAGTGATAGGTGGATACAGTTGAGGGCATGGAAACAGACCCTTCAGCCCATCAAGTCCACGCCGGCCCTTGATCATCCGTTCACGCTGTTTCTATCTCATGCACCCCCCTACACACTAGGGCCAATTAACCTTCAAACCCGCACGTCTTTGGGATGTGGGAGGAAACCGGAGCACCCGGAGGAAACCCAAGCAGACACAGGTAGATCATGCAAACTCCACACGGACAGCAGCCAAGATCAGGATCGAATCTAACGTGTCGGGAGCAGATGAGAGAGTGGGTTAACATGGAAGTCGTGTGAGCGGGCGTTCGTTCGACTGTCGGCGTGGACTCGGTGGGCTGTAACGGTCCCTACACTGGAAACGGCTCACCTGTAATTATGTATTCTCTCCTCGCTGCCTGGCCACTGTATCTCGGCACACGTGACAATGAGCTAAACTGAACCGACAGGGCCTGTTTCTATCCTATATATATATAGTCTGGGGTAGGACGTGAAAACTCCACACACACAGGCAGCGCCCGATGTCAGGGTGGAACCGGGGCCTCTGGCGCCGCGAGGCAGCGGCTCGACCCGCTGCACTGCCGCGATGCCGGAACGGTGCTTCGATGGTGTATTCCGTTTGTCCGTTCTCCCGTTTCAGCCTGAAGTTCACGATTGAACCTGGGAAGGAAGGTATCGTCGACTTCACGTCAGGACACGAGTCGCAGGTGTTCAAGGGGAAGAATGGCCATCTGATGGTGGTAAGTCCGGGACACGCCATCCGTCAGACCCCATTCGCAGCGGTTTTGCGCCCCACGTCTGAGGAAGGGATTTCTTTAGCCAGAGGGTGGTGAATCTGTGGAACTCATTGCCACAGACAGCTGTGGAGGGCACGTCGGTGGATATTTTTAAGGCGGAGATTGATAACATTTTGGATTAGTACGGGTGTCAGGGGGGTTATGGGGAGAAGGCAGGAGAATGGGGTTAGGAGGGAGCGATAGATCGGCCATGATTGAATGTAGACAAAAATGCTGGAGAAACTCAGCGGGTGAGGCACCGTCTATGGAGCGAAGGAAATAGGCGACGTTTCGGGTCGAGACGCTTCTTGCATGATTGAATGGCAGAATACACTGATGGGCCGAATGGCCTAATTCTACTCCTATCACTTGTGAAGTTATGAATGCATTCGGACGGGGGTACAGTAACGTATTTTCCTCCTTGTCCTTCCACAGATGACTCCAAGAGTAAAGTCTCGATAGCCTTCGCTGGCGTTCGTCTCGGCGTTTCGAAATTCCACTGGAAATATAGATTTGCTGCCGGTCTCGAAGGCGATCCTCGCATCCCACCCCCCCCCCGTCACCTCTTCACCCCGCGCCGCCGTGACCCCTTGCTGGATGTCGTCCGTCATTCACCAGTACGTTGTGTGTTGCGTCCATATCCATGCCCAGAGTGTAGCTCGCCCAACAACTGCAGCCACGAAGAGGGGCCTGAAATGGAAATGGAGAGTTGTTTAGTTCAGAGATACAGCGCAGAAACAGGTCCTTCAGCCCACCGAACCCGCGCCTACCAGCGATCACCCCGTACGCTAGCACTATCAAACACTCACTCACTCTCTCTCTCTATGGAAGTAAGCATGCAGGTACAGCAGGCAGTGAAGAAAGCGAATGGCATGTTGGCCTTTATAACAAGAGGAATCGAATATAGGAACAAAGAGGTCCTTCTGCAGTCGAACAGATCCCTAGAGAGACCAGACCTGAAGTATTGTGTGCAGTTTTGGTCCCCTAATTTGAGGAAGGACATTCTTGCTATTGAGGGAGCCCAGCGTAGGTTCACCAGATTAATTCCCGGGATGGCGGGACTGTCATAGGCTGAGAGAATGGAGCAGCTGGGCTTGTACACTCTGGAGTTTAGAAGGATGAGAGGGGATCTCATTGAAACATATAAGATTGTTAAGGGCTTGGACACGCTAGAGGCAGGAAAAATGTTCCCGATGTTGGGGGAGTCCAGAACCAGGGGCCACAGTTTAGGAGTAAGCCATTTAGAACGGAGATGAGGAAACACTTTTTCTCCCAGAGAGTGGTGAGTCTGTGGAATTCTTTACCTCAGAGGGCGGTGGAGGCTGGTTCTCTGGATGCTTTCAAGAGAGAGCTAGATAGGGCTCTTAAAAATAGCGGAGTCGGGGGATATGGGGAGAAGGCACGAATGGGGTACTGATTGGGGATGATCAGCCATTATCACATTGAGTGGCTGTGCTGGCTCAAGGGGCCGAATGGCCTCCTCCTGCACCTATTGTCTATTGTCACACACACACTAGGGACAATATACCATTTTTGCCGAAGCCATCTAAGCCTACAAACCTGGAGTGTGGGAGGAAACCGGAGCACCCAGAGCAAACCCACGCAGGTCACCCGTTCACACCAGTCCCACGTTGCACCACTTTCGCATCCACTCCCTACACTCTGGGGGCGACGTACAGCGAGCCAGTTAGCCTACAAACCCGCACGCCTTGAGGATGTGGGTGGAAACCGGAGCACCCGGAGGAAACCCACGCAGGTCACGGGGAGAACGTGCAAACTCCACACATACACACACGGAGAGAACTGAAGGCCAGGATTGAACCCACGATCTCTGGCACTATGAGGCGGCGGCTCTACCTGCTGCGTCACTGTGCCGAACAGACGTTGAGGAGTGTAGAATCCCCTCCCTAAACGTCCCTCCATCTTAATCACACAGCGTAGAAACTGGCCCTTCGTCCCAACTTGCCCACATGGACCAACCTGTCCCATCTACACCAGTCCCACCTGCCTGCATTTGGCCCACATCCCTCTAAACCTATCCTATCCATGTACCTGCTGAATTGCTTCTCAAACATTGCAATAGTCCCTGCCTCAACTGCCTCCTCCGGCAGCTCGTTCCATACACCCACCACCCTGCGTGTGACAGAAACAAAATGCTGGAGTAACTTGGTGGGACAGGCACCATCTCTGGAGAGAAGGAATGGGTGACGTTTCGGGTCAAGACCCTTCTTCTCGACTTGAAACGTCACTGCCTGCCCAGTTAAGTTACTCCAGCACTTTGTGTCTATCTTTGGTG
Source organism: Raja brachyura (assembly GCA_963514005.1). The sequence continues at coordinate 5,602,418 of OY740808.1, read as the reverse complement.
CAAACCAGCGTCTGCAGTTCCTTCCTACTACTACCTTTGTGTGGGACCATGATCCCAGGGATGATTGGGTTTAACGTTTGATGAGCGTTTGAAGACGCTGGCGTTTAGAAGGATGAGGGGGGACCTCATTGAAGCATCGAATAGTGAAAGGCCTGGATAGAGGGGATGTGGAGAGGATGTTTCCACCAGTGGGAGAGTCTAGGACCAGTGGGCACAGCCTTAGAATTAATGGACATTCCTTTAGGAAGATGAGGAGGAATTTGTTTAGTCAGAGGGTGGTGAATCTGTGGGATTCATTGCCACAGACGGCTGCGGAGGCCGAGTAGGTGGATATTTTTAAGGCAGAGATAGATAGATAGATTCTTGATTAGTACGGGGAGAAGGCAGGAGGTTGGGGTAAGGAGAGCGAGAGATAGATCAGCCATGATTGAATGGAAGAGTAGACTTGATGGGCCGAATGCCCTAATTCTGCTCCTATCACTTTATGAACTTCACAAACCTCAAAATTGAATGCGGTTTCTTCAACGGCTGATAATTCTCCTTATCTCGACAGCGGGTAAAATCAAACGTCCAGCTAGGACGAGCAGTTTAAAGTTGAATCCTCCTTTTAAATTATCTCTCACCTGTGAGTAAATGTCCAGAATGTGCCGGGGGGGTGGGAGGATGCGGGTGGCAAGGCAGGTCGCCTCTGGGGCCTGTACGCTCGCTAATCCACCACTTCATGGTGGCGGGGCAGCAGAAACCTTTAACTTGTGTCATCTCCAATGTGTGACAAATGTGACAAAACGTATTAAATATCGAGGCCGCAATGCTTTCGTGCTCATCAGTGGAAACATGTACAGGATAATCGCATTGCATAAATAAACGCATGCTTTCTACAACCATCTCTGTGAGCAGAATTATTAACTTTCAAAGGTTTTCTCCGGCAGCTCCAGTTTCCTCCTGCTCTCCAAAGACGTACAGGTTTGTAGATCGACACAAAAGGCTGGAGTAACTCAGCGGGTCAGGCAGAGTCTCTGGAGAGAAGGAATGGGTGACGTTTCGGGTCAAGACCCTTCTTCAGAGGGTCCCGACCCCAAACGGCACCTATTCCTTTTCTCCAGAGATGCTGCCTGTTACTCCAGCACTTTGTGTCGATCTTTGGTTTAAACCAGCGTCTGCAGTTCCTTCCTTCACAGGTTTGTAGGTTAATTGGCTTCGGTAAGTAATAGTAAATTGTCCCTGGTGTGTGTTGTATGTGGCTAATAATAGGGCCGAAGGGGCTATTTCCACCCTGTAAATCTAAACTGGTCACATTATAGATACAGAATGGAAACAGGCCCTTCGGCCCACCGGGTCCATGCCGACCATCGATCACCCGTTATCTCACTCCTGACACACTAGGGGCAATTTACATAAAGCCAATTAACCTACAAACCCAATGATGGAGACAAAATACTGGAGTAACTCAGCGGGACAGGCAGCATCTCTGGAGAGAAGGAATAGGTGACGTTTTGGGTCGAGACGCTTCTTCAGACTGAGAAGGGTCTCGCCAGTCGGAGGAAGGGCGTCGACCCCGAAACGTCACCCGTTCCTTCTCTCCAGAGATGCTGCCTGACCCGCCGAGTTACTCCAGCACTTTGTGCGTGTCTGCCTTCGGTGTAAACCAGCCGTCTGCAGTTCCTCCCGACACATTTTTAACCTGCAAACCCGAGGGAACCGGAGCAACCACATTGAGAGGACGGACGCTGGGAAAGTCACGACGGTGCCAACGCTCGACGAACAAACTCGGCCAATAACGGAGGTGAAATAAAAATTTTATTTAACATATTCACAAGTCAACGCAGGAGCAATTTTACAGCAAGCAAAACGTCAACAAAGGAACGCATGTAAATATGTACAGTTCAGTGAAATAGTAGTTAAAACTTTAGTCATAGACGGCATTGAGAGTCACATCACTCAAATGCTGCCGATTAAGTTATATTTTGCTCAGCGATGCACTGACCAGGCGAACAAAATTGTAACTCCGATCTGTTAAACGAGAACTTTTCAACTTTTTAGTTCTGATTGAACAAACTCTCAACAATGCAAACATTCAATATGTGCGTTAGATTTTGGTTCCGTTTGTACAAGACCCCTAAACATTGGAAACATACAACGAGATTTTAGCTCTGTTTGTACAAGATCTCAAACATTAGAAAGTTACAATGTGGGCTTTAGATTTCAGTTCACTTTAGACAAGACCTCAAGCATACTAACTATGGCCCACAATTAACATCCAACCCACCCTTGGTCAAGAGTGGACCTGTGGATTTCAGGGTCCTGGGTGTCTAGTGTGATCCCACTGGCCTCCGTTCCCCCCCTCGTCCCCCCCAGGAGCGGACTCACGCCAGACTCCAGTCGATGGGAGTCTTCCCCGCTTGCTTCAACAGCTGGTTGGTCCTGGAGAAATGCTTGCACCCGAAGAAGCCTCTGTGGGCGGAGAGCGGGGACGGGTGGACTGCCTGTAACACGTGGTGCCGCCTCTGTAGTTGAATTGAATTCAATACATTTTATTAGCCAAGTGTGTACACATACAAGGAATTTGCCTTGGTGCTCCGCTCGCAAGTAACAACACGATATACAGTCGACAATTAAAAATAAAACATTAAAATTAAAACATGTGAAAAGTGAAATGAAATACCAGAGCAAAAGGAGGCTACAGATTTTTGGTTATCGAGTAGAGCTACTACTCGTGGAAAAAAGCTGTTTTTATGTGTCCGGCTGTGGCAGCTTTGACAGTCCGGAGTCGCCTTCCAGAGGGAAGTGATTCAAAGAGTTTGCGGCCAGGGTGAGAGGGGTCAGAGATGATCTTACCCGCTCGCTTCCTGGCCCTTGCAGTGTACAGTTCGTTTATGGGGGGGGGGGGGGGGGGGGGGGGGAGGCACGCTGGGCAGAGAGTCAGAAGGAAATTCGATGCAATACGACTTTATTTATCTGCCAACAGCCATTAAAAACACAAAATACATGAAACATTAAATTAAAGTGACGAGTGGAAAGGCTTGGGGGATGTGCAAAGATTAGGGAGCGGTACAAACGCCTTCAATAGGAGTAGAGTTAGGCCATTCGGCCCATCGAGCCTACTCCGAGATTCAATCATGGCTGATCTATCTCTCCCTCCGAACCCCATTCTCCTGCCTTCTCCCCGTAACCCCCGACACCCGTACTAATCAAGTCCTTGTTACTCCAGCACATTTAGACTATCTTTGGTATTAACCAGCATCTGCGATTCATTTTCATTGCAAATTGTTTGTAGGCCATGTATTAGGCTACTCGACCCATCGTGCTCCATGCTGGCTCCCGGTAGAGCGAGGCCTCCACAGCCTTCTGTGGTAGTGAATTCCACAGATTCATCACCCTCTGACTAAATAAATTTCTCCTCATCTCCTTCCTAAAAGAACGTCCTTTAATTCTGAGGCAGTGACCTCTAGGCCTAGAATCTCCAGCTAGCGGAAACATCCTCACCACATCCACTCTATCCAGGCCTTTCACTATTCAGTATGTTTCAATGAGGTCCTTCCAATCTCATTCTTCTAAACTCCTGTGATGCCAGTCGGTGGATTAAATCAGGGGCCGATTAAGCCCATTGAGCTCCTGCCCGCTCATGAGAGAGTTTGGGACCATGGGGCACAGCCTCAGAATTAAAGGACGTTCTTTTAGGAAGGAGATGAGGAGGAATTTTTTTAGTCAGAGGGCGGTGAATCTGTGGAAATTCATTGCCACAGACGGCTGTGGAGGCCAAGACAGTGGATATTTTTAAGGTAGGGATTGATACATACTTGATTAGTGCGGGAAGACAAAAATGCTGGAGAAACTCAGCGGGTGAGGCAGCATCTACGGAGCGATGGAATAGGTGACGTTTCGGGTCGCGACCCTTCTTCAGACGGGGGTCAGAGGTTACGGGGAGAAGGCAAGAGTCAAGAGGGAAAGTAGGATCAGCCATGATTGGTGGAGTGGACTTGATGGGCCGAATGGCCTAATTCAATTCTGTTCCTACAACTTAGCGACATAAACATTCAATTCTCCAAATCCAATTTTAGATAAGGGTGGCACAGCGGTAGAGTTGCTGTCCCACAGTGCCAGAGACACAGGTTCAATCCTGACTATGGGTGCTGTCTGTACGGAGTTTGTACGTTCTCCCTGTAACTGCGTGGGTTTTCTCCGGGTGCTCTGGTTTCCTCCCACCATCCCAAAGACGTGCAGGTTTGTAGGTTAGTTGGCTTCGGTACAATTGTGAATGATCCCTCGTGTGTGGGATAGTGCTAGTATCTGGGGACCACTGGCCGGTGGGCCGAAGGGCCTGTTCCCCACAGTATCTCTTTCTCGCCTATAGCTCTTCCCACCTACCCCCATCTCGATCTTTCAATTTGAAGGGATTCGACCCGAAACATTGGCCATTCCTTCTCTCCAGAGATGCTGCCTGTCCCGCTGAGTTACTCCAGCATTTTGTGTCTATCTGCGTTCGTCGGAGAGTGGGGGTGGGGGGGGTTTCTTGATTAGCACGGGCGTCAGGGGTTACGGGGAGAAGGCAGGAGAGAGAGAGATAGATCAGCCATGATTGAATGACAGAGTAGACCTGATGGGCCGAACGGCCTAATTCTACTCCTATCACTTATGAATATATCCCACACACTGTAAAACATATTTAAACCCTGTGCACGTCCCACAGCACCAGAGACCCGGGTTCGATCCTAACTACGGGTGCTGTCTGTACGGCATTTGTTCGTTCTCCCGTGACCTGCGTGGGTTTTCTCCAGGTGCACAGGTTTCCTCCCACATCCCACTGTGCTACCGCATTGAAAGGCCATTATGCTGAAACATTAGGAGCTTCTCCCTTGGGCTGCACGTGTGTCAGGGGTTGTGGGGAGAAGGCAGGAGATGGGGTTGGGGGGGAAAATAGATCAGTCACGATTGAATGGCGGAGTAGACCCGATGGGCCGAGTGGCCTGATTCTGCTCCCATCCCCCAGTGTGTGACCTACCCGGTCAATGACGCTGCCCTTGCGCTGAGCGTAGGCCCCCCACAGCATAAACACCAGGCCGTCCCGGCTGTGGTTGAGGCGAGACACCACTGCGTCGGTGAAGTCCTCCCAGCCTTTATCCTTGTGGGAGTTGGCCTGATGGGCTCGCACCGTCAGCACCGCGTTCAGCAGCAACACGCCTGATCCAAACACCAAAAAAAAAACACTTCCGTGAGTCTGCTTCCCAAGATGGCGCCCAACCCAGGCAACTATTTGCGTGCCAGCCACGGACGCAGATCTCCAATCACATATTACAGCTGCTCCACACTCTTCTCTCCCGCATGCTGCATTTGTACACTGTGGACGGCTCGACTGGAATCGTGTGTTGTCTTTCCGCTGACTGACTGGCACGCAACAGAAGCTATTCACTGTACCTCGGTCCACGTGACAGTAAACTAACGAGCGGCAGAGTTGCTGCCTCACAGCGCCAGAGACCCGGGTTCAATCCCGACTACGGGCGCAGTCTGAACGGTGTTTGTACGTTCTCCCCGTGACCTGCGTGGGCTTTCTCCGGGTGCACAGGTTTCCTCCCACATCCCACTGTGCTACCCAATTGAAAGGCCGAAACGTTATAGAGTTTCTCCCTCCTTCGGCCCAACTTGCCCACACCGGCCAATATGTCCCAGCTGCACTAGTCCCACCTGCCTTCGTTGGGCCCATATCCCTCCAAACCAGTCCTATCCATGTACCATCTTCTCTGCAAACCTTTCCAGCTTGACAACAGACAATAGGTGCAGGAGTAGGCCACTCGGCCCTTCGTGCCAGCACCGCCATTCAATGTGATCATGGCTGATCATTCCCAATCAGTACCCCGTTCCTGCCTTCTCCCCATATCCCCTGACTCCGCTACTTTAAGAGCCCTATCGAGCTCTCTCTTGAAAGCATCCAGAGAACCGGCATACTGCATCTGGGATGTCAGGACTTTCATATGAGGAAAGACTGGATAGACTTGGCTTGTACTCGCTAGAATTTAGAAGACTGAGGGGGGGATCTTATAGAAACTTACAACATTTTTAAGGGGTTGGACAGGCTAGATGCAGGAAGATTGTTCCCGATGTTGGGGAACTCCAGAACAAGGGGTCACAGTCTAAGGATAAGGGGGAATTCCTTTAGGACCGAGATGAGGAAAACATTTTTCACACAGAGAGTGGTCAGTCTCTGGAATTCCCTGCCACAGAAGGTCGTTGAGACCAGTTCATTGGCTATATTTAGGAGAGAGTTAGATGTGGCCCTTGTGGCTAAAGGGGTCAGGGGGTGTGGAGAGAAGGCAGGTACAGGATACTGAGTTGGATGATCAGCCATGATCATATTGAATGGTGGTGCAGGCTCGAAGGGCCGAATGGCCTACTCCTGCACCTATTTTCTATGTTTCTAACCTGCCTCCACCGCCCTCTGAGGCAGAGAATTCCACAGACAACATCTTTCCCATAACATGGTGCCCAGAACTGAACACAACACTCCAAACTGTCTGTACTATGTACGTACCTTGCTTAGCCCAGCTCGTCAAATCCCCATGTGAAGGTCGCTCAAAGCCTTCGATGTCCGTCTCCAGCTCCTTGTACATGTTTTCCAGACTGCAGGAGGAGAGGGTCATTTGCGGCGTTCAAAATACGGGATCGCTCAACCTGCCAGCAACTCCTGGTTTCCCCAAACCACTCGTTCTCAGAATGTTAACAGGGAACCAGGTCAAAACAGAGACCCTTCAATGCACCATCTTTAGTATTTGGTAGAGCAGGCAGTGAAGAAAGCAAATGGCCTTCATAACAAGAGGAGTTGAGTATAGGAGCAAGGAGGGCGTTCTGAAGTTGTATAGGGCCCCAGTGAGACCACACCTGGAGTATTGTGTGCAGTTTTGGTCTCCTAATTTGAGGATGGACATTCTTGCTATTGAGGGAGTGCAGCGTAGGTTTACAAGGTTAATTCCCGGGATGGCAGGACTGTCATATGCTGAGAGAATGGAGCAGCTGGGCTTGCATACTCTGGACTTTAGAAGGATGAGAGGGGATCTCATTGAAACATATAAGATTGTTAAGGGCTTGGACACGCTAGAGGCAGGAAACATGTTCCCGATGTTGGGGGAGTCCAGAACCAGGGGCCACATTTTAAGAATAAGGAGTAAGCCGTTTAGAACGGAGACGAGGAAACACTTTTTCTCACTGAGTGGTGAGTCTGTGGAATTCTCTGTCTCAGAGGGCGGTGGAGGCGGGTTCTCTGGATGCTTTCAAGAGAGAGTTTGATAGGGCTCTTAAAGATAGTGGAGTCAGGGGATATGGGGAGAAGGCAGGAACGGGGTACTGATTGGGGATGATCAGCCATGATCACATTGAATGGTGGTGCTGGCTCAAAGGGCCGAATGGCCTACACCTGCACCTGTTGTCTATTGTCTATAGAGATACAGCATGGAAACAGGCCCTTCGGCCCACCGAGTCCATGCCGACCAGTGATCACCCGTTCACACTAGTTCCAGGTTAGCCCACTTTGTTTGACCCGCACGTCTTTGGGGATGTGGGAGGAAACCGGAGCACCCGGAGGGAATCCACACAGTCACTGGGAGAACGTGCAGACTCCACAGGGTAACAGAAGACAGGCTCGAACCCGGATTCCTGGCGCCGTGAGGCAGCAGCTCTACCCGCTGCGTCTCGGTAAACCCCTCAGAGAACAAGCGGGACATAGAACCATAGAAAGTGGGTGCAGGGGTAGGCCATTCAGCCCTTCGGGCCAGCACCTCCATTCAATAAATATGATCATGGCTGATCATCCAAAATCAGTTCCCCGTTCCTGCTTTCTCCGCATGTCCCTTGATTCCGTTAGCCCCAAGAGCTACATCTAACTCTCTCTTGTGAATTGGCCTCCACTGCCTTCTGTGGCAGAAAATACCACAGATTCACAACTCTCTGGGTGGAAACGTTTTTCCTCATCTCAGCCCTTAATGCCCCTGTCCCACTTAGGAAACCTGAACGGAAGCCTATGGAGACTATGCGCCCCACCCAAGGTTTCCGTGCGGTTCCCGGAGGTTTTTGTCAGTCTCCCTAATGGTCGAAACTGACAAAAACCTCCGGGAACCGCACGGAAACCTTGGGTGGGGCACAAAGTCTCCATAGGTTTCCGTTCAGGTTTCCTAAGTGGGACAGGGGCATTAACCTTTTTCTTCTTATATGGTGACCTCTGGTTCTGAACTCCCCCAATATGAGGAACAATTTTCCTGCATTTAGCCGATCTAATCCCTTCAGAATTTTACGGGGGGGGGGGGTGAAGCCCGAGCACAGAGAGCTGTGTACGTACCTGGGCGGAGGGGCAATGGGGGGCTTGACGCTGAAACACAGCCCATGGGCCTGGCTCTGTCCATGGTAGGGGTCCTGGCCCAGAATCACCACCTTCACCTGAAACACACAAAGCTCCCATTTATCGTAGAGGCAGACACAAAATGCTGGAGTAACACAACGCGTCAGGCTCTGGAGAAATGTTCCCCATGTTGGGGGGGGGAGTTTAGAACCAGGGGGTCACAGTTTAAGAATAAGGGGTCGGCCATTTAGGACTGAGATGAAGAAAAAAAACGTTTCCACCCAGAGAGTTGTGAATCTGTGGAATTCTCTGCCACAGAAGGCAGTGGAGGCCAATTCACTGGATGTTTTCAAGAGAGAGTTAGATATAGCTCTCAGGGCTAACGGAATCAATGGATATGGGGAGAAAGCAGGAACGAGGTACTGATCCTGGATGATCAGCCATGGTAGTATTGAATGGGGATAATGTGAAAAAATGTGGATAAATGTGAGATTATCCACTTTGGTGACAAAAACAGGAAGGCAGGTTATTGTCTGAATGGTGTCAAGTTGGGAAAAGGGGAAGTACAAAGAGATATGGGGGGTCCTTGTTCATCACTCACTGAAAGTAAGCATTCAGGTACAGCAAGCACTGAAAAAAGCTAATGGCATGTAGGTCTTCAGAACAAGAGGAGTTGAGTATAGGAGCAAAGAGGTCCTTCTGCAGTTGTACAGGGCCCTAGTGAGACCACACCTGGATTATTGTGTGCAGTTTTGGCCTCCAAATTTGAGGCAGAACATTCTTGCTATTGAGGGAGTGCAGCGTACGTTCACGAGGTTAATTCCCGGGATCGCGGGACTTGCATATGTTGATAGAATGGACCGGCTGGGCTTGTATACACTCTGGAGTTTAGAAGGATGAGAGGGGATCTTATTGAAACA
>OY740808.1:5530678-5588178 GCA_963514005.1 Raja brachyura | reverse complement strand
ACATACACACACAGACATACACACACAGACATACACACACAGACATACACACACAGACATACACACACAGACATACACACACACAGACATAGACACACAGACATAGACACACAGACATACACACACAGACATACACACACAGACATACACACACAGACATAGACACAGTCACACATACATACATACACAGACATAGACACATACATAGACACAGTCACACAGACATACACACACAGACATACACACACAGACATAGACACACAGACATAGACACAGTCACACATACATACACAGACATAGACACACACATAGACACATACATAGACACAGTCACACATACACACACAGACACACACACACAGACATAAAGAAAATTCTCAATGTTAACTAACTAGTCAATTACATTGTAATAACAATTCCTTGTACTGTTAGATAGTTAGTCAGTAAATATAATCTAAATTCAAAATGAAACAACAGGCTAATCTTCTTCTAGGCAACTGTTGCAATTTTTACACCCAGGCAGATGTGAATGTAATGCTGGGTTTTATATTTCACCATGTTCCGCCCACCGCCATCTCCCACATCATTAAATTAATTCATCACAGACACAGTTTTTGTTTTAGGCATTTACGGGGTTAAAAGTAGGGACTGCCTACTGGTGGCCACGTGTTGTGCTGACAAGGTGCAGGAAGCAGGAGACATGTGTTGGTGGGGGAGTCGCTGAGAGGTGGGGTTGCAACTTATCCTCCATGTTGCCGCTTTAATTCTGCAAAAAGCAGTCAATATCCAACAGTGGGGAGGGAAATAAGGCGGAGGAGTCATGCAATTGCTGTATGATTGCCGTAGCTACATAGACTTGGGCATTGGCCTTGTCTTTTTGCACTATTATTGTTCGTTTGTTTTGTGTGTATATATATATGTGTGTGTATATACGTGTGTATATCTGTGCGTATACGTGTGTGCATGTATGTATGTGTATATATATATATACATACACATACATATATATATACTTGCAGCAGTATAACAGAATATGTAAACATGGTGTCGGAAGGAAATGCAGGTTCATATACTCTGTAAACAATATTTTAAAAAATATATCTATGTGTGTGTGTATATATATATATATATATATATATATACGTCTGAAGAAGAGTTCCGGCTCAAAACGTCGCCTATCTCCTTCGCTCCATAGATGCTGCTGCACCCGCTGAGTTTCTCCAGCATTTTGTGTACCCTATGTGTGTGTGTATATATATATATATATATATATATATATACATAGGGTACACAAAATGCTTTCATATATATACACACACACACACATATATATATATATATATATATATATATATATATATATATATATTGTATATATATAGTTCAATTTAAAAAAAAATATTGTTTACTGAGTATATGTACCTGCACCATGTTTACATATTCTGTTATACTGCTGCAAGTAAGAATGTCATTGTTCTGTTTGGGACATGTGACTTTACGCTCCATACACTAGTTCTACCCTACACTCTAGGGACAATTTACAGAAGCCAATTAACCTACAATCCTGCACGTCTTTGGAGTGTGGGAGGAAACCGGAGATCCCAGAGAAAGCCCACCCGGTCACGGGGAGAACATGCAAACTCCGTACGGACAGCACCCGTGGCCAGGATTGAACCCGGGTCTCTGGCGCTGTGAGGCAGCAACTCTACCGCTGCTTATCCATGCCGCCCTGTGGTGGTTTACACAAGAGGACACAAAGTGCTGGAGTAACTCAGCGGGTCAGGCAGCATCTCTGGAAAGCATGGTGACTTTTTGGGCCGGGGCCGTTCTTCAGACTAAAGAATTTGAAGAAGGGTCCCGACCAGTAAAATCACCAATCCATGTTCTCCAGAGATGCTGCTTGACCCGCTGAGTTACTCTAGGACAGGGGTGGGGAACCTTTTCATGTTGGAATGCCGCATTAAGTTGGCTGTAATCTAACAAGGCCGCATCCAGGAAACTTTGAATTAGATATACTTCAAAACGTACACTATTTTGTAAAAATCTAACTACTATGATTAACTTCAGGAAAATGAAGTTTTTTTGATAATTCTAAAGTTAACTAACCTTTTAATGACTTTGTTGTGGCTGCTTTCTGGAGTCTAGAGTCACATTAGAACTAAATCATGAGTGTTAACAGGTGTTCAAATAGCCCTCCTGACTTACTAATGTTTTAATTGTGGCCGTCGGTCGGGGAGGATTATTCCGTTGAATCTTCTTTTACTCTTTGGTATTTTAAATGCGTTCATTTTAAGATTAAAATTAGAAAATAATAAAAGACGAATAAAAATCATATGAATACAAATAAAGGATTTGTTCTACAAAATTTGGATTCGTTCAAAAGGCCGCACTTAATGGCCGAGAAGGCCGCAGGTTCCCCACGCCTGGTCTAGCATTTTGTGTCCTTTTGAGGTGTATTTTGACAGCCACAGGGGGATAGAGGATATGTATGGACCTTGCGCTGGAGACGGGAGCATAGAGAACATCCACCGTTGTCTGAAGAAGGGTCTCCACACAAAATGTCGCCCATTCCTTCTCTCCGGAGATGCTGCCTGTCCCGCCGAGTTACATCAGGTTTTTTGTGTCTATCTTTGGTTTAAACCAGCATCTGCAGTTTGCTTATATCTTCTGAATTTGTAGTCGGCAGGGCAGTACTCTGCATTTCGCCAACTTGGATGTGTTGTGTGATGTTAGTGCCCCCTTAAAACTGTCTAGTGAAGGTCTTCTTCTTGCGTATGGTGTTAAGTTGTCGGACAACTTGTTCTATTTGATCTTATTTCATGTGCACGCCGGGTTGATTGCATTCGTCGAAACAGGGCGGACCACGTGAAGGTTGCAATCTCCCACCCCTCTAGTGAAGATGATTTGATTATATTGTTGTCTAGTTTATTCCATTCCCTTAAGGCTCTTACAAAGAACGAGATGTTATAAATATCTGTCGCGGCGAATGGGATTTCTATTTGCGTATCATTTCTAATTTCTCTATATTTTATGGACGGTTGTCTGTTTTCCTAACCAGGCTGCCGCTGAAATCTTCACCGGGGTGGGTGGAAGCTGCCCAATGTGTCGAGTTCGTTCCTGGAGACAATGGACAAGTTTGTGGTGGTGGTCAGCGATGATGCCAAGAGCGGCGAAGGTCGGGGAGGGGGCCGGCGTGGGACGGCGCGACGGGCGGGCGCGGCCGGTCCGAGCGACGGGGAGGCCGAGAGGCCCGGGAAGAAGAGGAAGGCAAACGGCAGCCCCGGGAAGGATCGGCAGCAACCCCCCCCTCAGCCCCGCGGGGACCGGTGGGAGACGTCCCCCACCTCCCCTTCCTGGAGGAACATCCGAGCGGAGGGTCTCTGCTGCGACTACACCAGACTCTTCACAACCTCCGAGGCCGACGCCATCTTCTTGCAGTTGGAGCGAGAAGTGGAGTATTTTTCAGGTACAGACTGAAGGGGAAGTGGGAAGATAAGAGACACAAAAAAATCTGGAGTTAAACGATACGAGTTCATTCCAAGAGCTCTCCCGAGTTTGCCCTGATTCGAACTCGGAGATTTACGGTAATGGCCGCTCGTCGGTACTCGGGGCTCTCGTGGACATTTTTCATCATGTTGAAAAATCTTCACGAGTCTTCCCGTGCTTACCTGCCGTTAGCGAGTCTTCCCGAGTACCTGCCGTTAGCGTTACGAGCCGGTAAGAGACGTCCCCGAGCTCCGACGTACCCGCTACGTTCATTCACCGTACTTACCACGAGTTTGATTTTTGTTTTTAACTCTGGACAGCTCTTGGAATGAACTCGTACTGTGGGACAGGGCTATTGCTCAGCGGGACGGGCAGCATCTGTGGAGAGAGAAGGAAAGGGTGACATTTCAGGTCGAGACCCTTCTTCACCCAATTTGCAGTTCTTTTATCAACAGATATGATGATGAGCAGACGGGACGTGGCTCCCTCGTTCCAGTCGCTGCCTGGGATTTGTATTCTCTGGTGTCCAATGGAGCTTTGATTTGTCGCTAGTGCGAAACTCAAACGCACGGTGAGATTCTTTTCTCACAAACAGTCCAGTAGAGTATCACCACACCACAGGCCTCACTGCCTGGACAATGCCTCTGCCTGTCTGCACCACTGGTTCACAGCGCCAGACACCCGGGTTCGATCCCGACTACGGGCGCTGTCTGTGCGGAGTTTGCACGTTCTCCCTGTGACCTGCGTGGGTTTCCTCCGGGTGCTTCAGTCTCCTCCCACACTCTAACGTTTTTGAACCTTTCAAAATCCGGCAGCGACAGAAAAAATGGGCAAGTGGGACAGGCCCTTAAGTGTGTTGGGATCGCTGGTCGGCACGGACTCGGTGGGCCGATGGGCCTGTTTCTCTACACTTAAAAGAAATACCCACCGATTAACAGTTCATAAGTTCTAGTAGCAGAATTAGGCCCTTCGGCCCATCGAGTCTACTCCGCCATTCAACCATGGCTGATCTATCTTTCCTTCACAACCCCGCATTGTACAGCCCACGCAAGAGGCGCCATTTTCTCAAGTCTACGCTCCAGTTGTTATGAGCGATGTCTGATCCAGGCGAGTCCCAGGCTGCTGCGAGGCCTCCAGCCGTCGTCATCCTTGGTCGACCAGGGTACCCCGGGGGTGCCTCCTGCAGCTGTGTGGGTGCAACCCCTCTCCCACCATGCTCCCCTCCCCCTCCCCCTGCCCCTCCCCCATACATCCCTTATATCTTTACATCTCACTCTGTTTCTCCCCTTATCCAGCACCCCTTGGCCCCTTTTCATCTCTAGCCTTTGTCGCTTATTCCACCCATCTGTCATTCAACCCCCCCCCCCCCTATCCCCCCATCACTTGGAGTGATACAGCATGGAAACAGGCCCTTCAGCCCAACTTGCCCACGCCGACCATGGTGCGCCATCTACACCGGTCCCACCTGCCTACGATTGGCCCATATCCCTCTACACCTGTCATAAGTGATAGGAGCGGAATTAGGCCATTCGGCCCATCAAGTCTACTCCGCCATTCAACCATGGCTGATCTATCTCTCCCTCCTAACCCCAATCTCCTGCCTTCCCCCCCCCCCCCCATAACCTCTGACACCCGTACTAACCAAAAATCTATCCATCTCTGCCTTAAAAATATCCATTGACTTGGCCTCCGCAGCCTTGCACCTGCGCCCACAGACTCAGCAGCGGCCTATACATGAACCTGTCTAAATGATGTCCGTTATTGCCGGCTGTCCGCTATAACAGAGTGAGGGGTAAAAGTTTGACCCAAGGCCAGAAGGGGAGAAGGGCGATGGAAGGGGGGGGGGGGGGAAGGGGGTGTACAGGCCGAGAAGCCTCAGAGTCCCTGTGAACTGGGGGCAGGTCTGGTATGCCGTCCATCTTCATTGATGAAAGGACGGACTGACTGGGCTTGTATTCACTGGAATTTAGAAGGATGAGAGGGGATCTTCTAGAAAAATATAAAATGATTAAGGGATTGGACAGGCTAGATGCAGGAAAAATGTTCCCAATGTTGGGGGAGTCCAGAACCAGGGGTCACAGATTAAGAATAAGGGGTCGGCCATTTAGGACGGAGATGAGGAAAAATGTTTCCACCCAGAGAGTTGTGAGTCTGTGGAATTCTCTGGATGCTCTTGGGGCTAATAGAATCAAGGATTCATGGTCGCTCCTTCACTCTGCCCAACTTGTGAGCAGGAAGGAACTGCAGTTGCTGGTTGACACCAAAAGCAGTTTTCAAGAGAGAGTTAAGGGCCTGTCCCACTAGCATGCAACTCTATGCGATGAGCGCGACCTAACGTGGTCGCTTGAGCCGTCCGGCGTCGCGGGGCCGGTCCCACTTCGATCGCCGGAGCCGGGCGGAGTTCGTACCGACATCGCGCGGGGCTCCAAAAAAACTGACTATGTTAAAAAATTCCGCGCGGCAACGGCTTGTCGGCTCACAGTCGCCTCGACGCATTACACACCGCCTCGACGTTGTGCCTCCGCGACCCTCTCTATAGGTGCCTCCGTGACCCTCTATGTGTGAGGCTCCGTGGCCCTCTCTGTGTGTGCCTCCGTGCCCCTCTCTGTCCTGGCGAACTTACCTTAAGACTTCGCTCCAAGTTCGCCTCACTTTGCGCTGCGTTGCGCCACTCACCCGACCTCCGCGCGGCCCTCGCTGCCGGTTTGGTCGCGCTTGCCGCATTCAGGCGCATGCTGGTGGGACAGGCCCTTTAGATTTAGCGCTCAGGGCTAACGGAATCAAGGGGTATGGGGAGAAAGCAGAGACGGGGGGGGGGGGGCGGGTACTGATTGTGGATGATCAACCATGATCATACTGAATAGCGGTGCTGGCTCGAAGGGCTGAATGGCCTACTCCTGCACCTATTTTCTATGTTTCGTGCAGCTTTCTCTCTCTCTACGCTCCCTTAAACAGAAGCTCCCGCTGAGTGGCACCAGCTGGTCAGGTAATCTGGCAGAGAGGTGGGAGTGGAGAGTGTTGGGGGGGGGGTCTGGGACAGGAGAAGTGGGACCCTCGGTTCGCTCCAACAGAAATCCGTCACACACAGGTCCGGTATCGCGAGGGTTTACTGTGCTACGCCTTGTTTCTTTTTAAGGTGATCTGACAAAGGTGCAGGTATTTGGGAAGTGGCACAACATTCCCCGCCAACAGGTGGCGTACGGAGAGCCGGGCCTGACCTACAGGTACTCGGGGGTGACCCTGGCCCCAAAGCCTTGGACTCCTGTGTTGCTGAGGATACGAGAGAGGGTCACACAAGTGACAGGACACACGTTCAACTTTGTACTGGTCAACAGGTGAGGATATATACATATATATACACACACACGCACAGACAGACACAGATCCATGCACACAGACGCACGCACACACAGACAGACGCGCGCACACACGCACAGGCGCGCACAGACGCACACAGGCGCGCACAGACACACAGACGTGCGCACAGACACACACACACAGCAAAATGGTGGCCATCCTGGGGTAGGGAAGAGAACACCAGAGGCCAATGTAATCTAATCAGTTTACAACCCAGGCTGATCAATATTGATTTCTCTAACCTCAAGTAACCCCTGCATTCCCTCCCCCTCTATCCCTCCCCCACCCAAGTTAACAATGGTCTCTTTCCTTTATCGCTGTTACCTTTTGGCATATCTTTCATTCATTCGCTCTGTATCATCGTCTATATCTCCCGTTTCCTGTTTCCGTGACTTTCAGACTGAAGAAGGGTCTTGACCCGAAACGTCATCCCTACCTGGAGTCATAGAGTGATACAGTGTAGAAACAGGCCCTTCGGCCCAACTAGTCCACACCGGCCAACAATGTCCCAGCTACACTAGTCCCACCTGCCAGCGCTTGGTCCATCACCCTCCAAACCTGTCCTGCCCATGTACCTGTCCAACTGTTTCTTCGACGTTGGGATAGTCCCAGCCTCAACTAACTCCTCTGGCACCTTGTGACATACACCCACCACCCTCTGTGTGGAAAAAGTTACCCCTTGGATTCCTATTAAATCTTTTCCCCTTCACCTTGATACTAAAGAGAGTTGGCTGTCGTTGTGAGTAGGGGGTGACGGTTAACTCCTCTGCCTGTCTTGCCCCGCAGGTACAAGGACGGGAGAGACCATATTGGGGAGCATCGGGATGATGAGCGGGAGTTGGCGCCGGGCAGTCCCATTGCCTCCGTCTCCTTCGGCGCCTGCAGGGACTTCGTCTTGCGGCACGGCGATGCTCGGGGGAAGGGCGCCCGGCAGCGTGCGGTGGCGCCGGTGAAGCTGCCCCTGGCCCACGGCAGCTTGCTGGTGATGAACTACCCCACCAATGTCTACTGGTACCACAGCCTGCCCGTCCGCAGAGCGGTGCTGACCCCCAGAGTCAACCTGACCTTCCGCCGGGTCCTGCCCTCGCTGGCGCCCTGAACCCCGGCTCACTCCGCGTCTTTCCGGCTCTGACTTCCGTGTAAGGCCCGGCGCAGCGGTAGAGTTGCTGCCTCGCAGCGTCAGGTTCGATCCTGACCGCGGATGCTGTCTGTATGGAGTTTGTACGTTCTCCCCGTGACCTGCGTGGGTTTTCTCCGGATTCCTCCCACACTCCAAAGACGTACAGGTTGTTTGTAGGTTAATTGGCTTCGGTGAAATTGTAAATTGTCGTGTGTGTGTGTGTGTGAGATAGTGCTAGTGTACGGGACGATCGCTGGTGTGTGTGTGCGTACTTGTGTGTGTACGTGTGCGTGCATGTGAGGGTGATCGCTTGTGTGTGTGTGCGTGTGTATGCACGATAGTGCTAGTGTACGGGGCGATCGCTGGTGTGCGTGTGCGTACGATAGTGTTAGTGTACGGGGCGATCGCTGGTGTGTGTGTGCGTACGATAGTGTTAGTGTACAGAGTGATCGCGTGTGTGGGCGCGTGCGTACGATAGTGCTGGTGTACGGGGTGATCGCTGGCCGGCGTGGGCCGAATGGCCTGTTTTCACGCTGTATCTCTAAACTACACTAAACATGCTACTGAGTTTAGAGATACAGCATGGAAACGGGCCTTCCAGCCCAGAGTCCAAGCCGACCATCGACACACTGTTGACGCACTGGTTATATGTTATCCAACTCGCAACCTCTCTCTGCACACTAAAGGCAATTGACAGCGGCAGATTTGCCTACAAACACGCACGTCCTCCAGCACTTTGTGTTTTTCAACAGGATTTGTGTGTTAAAAAGAATCCTCTACTGTCCTCGTTGCAATTAGTACTGGATTACTCAACTAAATGATGAGCCTCAGACCAGAGATGGAGGCACATTTTTACCAGTTACTTCTGTAGAATATTAGGGGCATTGTTATCCATTCTGTCTGTATGTATATTTTAAAACTATTTCTTATTAAAACGTTTCTACTCTGACGCAGGTCACCTGGGTACAGTTTTACTTGGTTTAGTTTATCCGACTATTGCCGTCTGTCGTGAGGAGACAAGTTTTGTTTTTTTTAATTTTAATTTTTTTATTTAATAGAGGTAAATACATCAGTGTACATCACATATATATTGTTACAATCAGTGTACCCCATACTTTTATGGCTTTTAAGAAAAAAATAATAGAAGCAAAGAGTAAAGTAGGTGAAAAGAGTTGTGAAAGGGAAAGAGTGCCAAAGGGGGGGGAAAAAGAACCCTTGGTCAAAGAATTAGAGAAAAGGCATTAAAAGATAGACCCGAGAAACGAAAAAGAAAAAGGAGACAGAAAGAGAAAAAAAAAGCCAGTTACTATATTATATATATCATGCAAAAGGAATCTGCCAACACGATAGTTTTTCATCCCCCACCCACCAAGACCCGAGGTATTCTTGCACCCTATGTTTGTAGCAATTCTATGAATGCAGACCACGTCTGATAGAAGCGTTCTGATTTTCCTGCCAGGCGGAGTCTCATATCTTCCAGATGTAGTGTTTCAAACATAGTTGAAACCCACATATTTAATGTTGGTATCGGGGCATTTTTCCAGAATTGTAAGATTAGCTTTTTTCCTATTATTAAGCCGTAATAATTCTTTTGATACACATTTAATTCCGAACTGAAGAGGCCCACCACTGATTTTCCAGCAACTGGTGGTCCAACCCCTCCTTTAATCTGGACATAATTCCCCTCTCCCCCCCCCCCCCCTTGAAAATGTGGCACCTAGACCTGGAGTGGCGGCCGATCTCGACCTCATCAGGACTTCCGCGGGCGATCTGCGGCTCGAATTAGGCTTCTTCATTAGGATGGAGAGTGACATTGTTAATTCAGAAACAAGGGTTCTGAACTTAAAGAAAGGTGACTTTGAGGGTATGTGACGTGAATTGGCCAAGATAGACTGGCAAGTGATTCTTAAAGGGTTGACGGTGGATGTGCAATGGAAGGCATTTAAAGACTGCATGGATGAACTACCACAATTATTCATCCCAGTTTGGCAAAAGAATAAATCAGGGAAGGTAGTGCATCCGTGGATAACAAGGGAAATCAGGGATAGTATCAAAGCTAAAGATGAAGCATACAAATTAGCCAGAAAAAGCAGCCTACCAGAGGACTGGGAGAAATTCAGAGTCCAGCAGAGGAGGACAAAGTGCTTAATTAGGAAAGGGAAAATAGATTATGAAAGAAAACTGGCACGGGACATAAAAATGGACTGCAAATGTTTTTATAGATATGTGAAGAGAAAAAGGTTAGTTAAAACAAATGTAGGTCCCTTGCAGTCAGAAACTGGTGAATTGATCATGGGGAACAGGGACATGGCAGACCAATTGAATAACTACTTCGGTTCTCTCTTCACAAAGGGAGACATAAATAATCTGCCGGAAATAGCAGGGGACCGAGGGTCAAATGGGATGGAGGAACTGAGTGAAATCCAGGTTAGCCGGGAAGTGGTAAATTGAATGGATTAAAGGCCGATAAATCCCCAGGGCCAGGTAGGCTGCATCCCAGAGTACTTAAGGAAGTAGCCCCAGAAATAGTGGATTCATTAGTGATAATTTTTCAAAACTCTTTAGATTCTGGAGTACTTCCTGAGGATTGGGGGGTAGCTAATGTAACCCCACTCTGTAAAAAGGGAGGGAGAGAGAAAACGGGGAATTACAGACCAATTAGTCTAACATCGGTTGTGGGGAAAATGCTAGAGTCAGTTATTAAAGATGGGATAGCAGCACGTTTGGAAAGCGGTGAAATCATTGGACAAAGTCAGCACGGATTTACGAAAGGTAAATCATGTCTAACGAATCTTATAGAATTTTTCGAGGATGTAACTAGTAGAGTGGATAAGGGAGAACCTGTGGATGTGTTATATCTGGACTTTCAGAAGGCTTTCGACAAGGTCCCACATAAGAGATTAGCATACAAACTTAACGCACAAGGTATTGGGGGTTCAGTATTGATGTGGATAGAGAACTGGCTGGCAGACAGGAAGCAAAGAGTAGGCGTAAACGGGTCATTTTCACAATGGCAGGCAGTGACTAGTGGGGTACCGCAAGGCTCAGTGCTGGGACCCCAGCTATTTACAATATATATTAATGATCTGGATGAGGGAATTGAATGCAACATCTCCAAATTTGCGGATGACACAAAACTGGGGGGCAGTGTTAGCTGTGAGGAGGATGCTAGGAGGCTGCAAGGTGACTTGTATAGGTTGGGTGAGTGGGCGAATGCATGGCAGATGCAGTATAATGTGGATAAATGTGAGGTTATCCACTTTGGCAGCAAAAACAGGAGGGTAGATTATTACCTGAATGGTGGCCGATTATGAAAAGGGGAGGTGCAACGAGACCTGGGTGTCATGGTGCACCAGTCATTGAAGGTAGGCATGCAGGTGCAGCAGGCAGTGAAGAAAGCAAATGGTGTGTTGGCATTCAAAGCAAAAGGATTTGAGTATAGGAGCAGGGAGGTTCTACTGCAATTGTACAGGGTCTTGGTGAGGCCACACCTGGAGTATTGCGTACAGTTTTGGTCTCCTAATCTGAGGAAAGACATTCTTGCCATAGAGGGAGTACAGAGAAGGTTCACCAGACTGATTCCTGGGATGGCAGGACTTCCATATGAAGAAAGACTGGATAGACTCGGCTTGTACTCACTGGTATTTAGGAGATTGAGGGGGATCTTATAGAGGCTTACAAAATTCTTAAGGGGTTAGACAGGCTAGATGCAGGAAGATTGTTCCCGATGTTGGGGAAGTCCAGGACAAGGGGTCACAGTTTAAGGATGAGGGGGAAGTCTTTCAGGACCAAGATGAGAAGATCTTTTTTTCACAGAGAGACTGGTGAGTCTATGGAATACTCTGCCACAGAAGGTACTTGAGGCCAGTTCATTGGCTATATTTAAGAGGGAGCTAGATGTGGCTTTTGTGGCTGAAGGGATCAGGGGGTATGGAGAGAAGGCAGGTACAGGATACTGAGTTGGATGATCAGCCATGATCATATTGAATGGCGGTGCAGGCTCGAAGGGCCTCCTGCACCTATTTTCTATGATTCTATGAACCTGCCCTGAGTTAATCATTCAGCCCCCTGAGTTAATCAGCAGATATCAGTCCACTGAGTTAATCATTGCACTCCTGTAAGATGAATCACAAATAAGCCAACCTTGCCCTCCTCCAGTATCAACACATGCCTGCCTTCGACAAGCCGGCTTCCTAGTTTGTAAATAAAAGAAAAAAAATCAGGGCAAAGGTTAGACCTTAGACCAGGGGTCGGATCCGGCCTACAGGCGTATATTGTTTTCAATTCGTTTTCGCGACCTGGGAACTTCAGCTCGTCCCAGGGCAGCTGAGGGACCTGGAAACTGCGAAAGACTAATTGAAAAACACGTGAAAACGAATGCGAAAAACAACCGCAAGTGTCCCACGATGGCGATAGACGTGGCCTGCCATCCGCTCACAGGCGCAGGACACAGTTGCCAGCCCTTGCCTTTAGAGATGCAGCGTGCAAACAGGCCCTTCAGCCCGCCGGGTGCACGCCCACCCAGCGATTACCCTGTACACCAGCAGTATCCCACACACGGACAATTTACAGAAGCCAATTAACCTACAAACCTGAAGCGGACAGCACTTAAACTACAAACCGGCAGTGTCTATACTTGGACCACGAGGGCCCCGAGGTTTGGTTGGCAGATTAACAGGCCGGTGTGCAAGGGGAACACAGACACAACATGCTGGAGTTACTCAGCGGGACAGGCAGCATCTCTGGATAGTAGGAATGGGGTCGAGACCCTTCTTCAGACGTCTCGACCCGAAACGTCACCCATTCCTTCTTCCCAGAGATGCTGCCTGACCCGCTGAGTTACTCCAGCATAGTGTGTGTATATTCAATGTAAACCCGCATCGGCAGTTCCTTCCTGCACAACCTTCAAACCTGTTTGTCTTTGGAGTGTGAGTGTGGGGTGGGAAGGAAACCGGAGCACCCGGAGAAAACCCACACGGACGTGGGGAGAACGTCCAAACGCCGTACAGACAGCACCCGTGGTCAGGATGGAACACGAGTCTCCGGCGCTGTGAGACAGCGACTCTACCGCTGCGCCACCACTTTAAAAGTATCTAAAGTAAAAAATAAATAAACTCACCTCCAAATCTCCAGATTTGACGCTCATGAACATTTTATTACATTTCCGTTTGACAAATGAATTAAAACACTTGTAAAGCACTTTAGTCGTGTCGGATACATGTGCATACATTGGGTTAGTGCAAAAGTTGCTTTCATTTCTAAAGTTTCTCATTTACACAATCAGAACTTCACATTATTTTCTCACAAAGGTATTAAAAAATCAAACGCGTAAACGTTTTCAGTCTCCCCCCCCCCCCATCCCCATTCTCATGTACAGTGAACACAGGCAGGCGACCCTTGTGGAGATTGATGAGTGCACCAATGGCGAAGGCAAGGACCAACATTGGTGGGTGCCTGCTCCACAAGGTGCAGGCGGGGTGCGGAATACGGGGCCTGGTGATTGGCCTTTTCCCGTTCCCTCCACACTTCTCCTGGATCAGACCCTTCCTGTTGCTCGCCCCCGATTCACTTTGGAGACACGGAGCGGAAACGGGCCCTTCGGCCCATCGAGTCCATCCGCGCTGACCAGCGATCACCTTCTCTCCGCCTTTATGATCCCAACTCAAAAGACTCCACAGGGCATGCCAATTTCTTTGTTTGATTGGAATGTACAGCATGGAAACAGGCCCTTCGGCCCAACGAGCCCATGCCAACCATCGGCCGCCAGTCCTGTGTTATTCCATTTTCACATCCACTCCCGATTTGTGGAGGGCCAATTAACCCGTAGACCCGCACGTCTTTAGGATGTGGGAGGAAACCGGAGCCACCAGAGTAAACCCACGCGGCCACAGGGAGAACGTGCAAACTCCGTACAGACAGCACCGTGGTCTGGATGGTACCCCGGGTCTCTGGCGCTGTAAGGCAGCAGCACTACCCGCTGCGCCACTGTGCCGCCCCAATAATATTCACTAGGTGGCAACCCACGCGGCCACAGGGAGAACGTGCAAACTCCACACACACAGAGCCCAAGGTCAGGATCGAACCGAGGTCTCTGGAGCTGCGAGGCAGCAGCTTTACCACTGTGCTTCCCCAATAATATGATGTCAAAAGAGCTCTCAACTAGTTCAAACAGTCAAAATCCACATATACACAACATTATGGAGCCGTCTGGAGATACATTATAGCCGTTTGATTTACGCGCTGGGGGATCCCTTTGGTTCACTGCACAGACACTGAGGCAGACGCCACCACCAGCTCGGCAATAATCAGGTCCCATCTCTTCACAAGTTCACCTCCCTTTCAACGGTGAAGTTGGCAAAGTCCCTCCGCAGTGCGACTCACCGCACACTTACTCCCCCGGCACGAGCTCGCGGCTTGCGTGCCGGGCCAGAGGTCGGACACGCTCGTAGAAGAGGAGGTAGGCATTGGAGGCTTGCACCTCCTGCAGGCTGGCTCTGCGCACGGTGTCGTCCGAGATCCAGGTCCACTGGCTGCTCAGCGCCAGCGGGTTCTTGGAGGTGGAGGGCGAGCGGCGGTAGGTGACAAAGTGTCCCGAGTGGACGTCTCCGTGGTGAACCACCACCGACATCAGGCGGAACGAGTACACCGGTGACCTGTAGGGGGCGTGAGGGCAGGAGGTCTGTACTGGGAGGAAAGGCCCCTCCCCCTGGCCCATCCCACCACCTTCACACGTGTCTGAAGAAGGGCCCACGCGATCACGGGGAGAACGTGCAAACTCCACACAGAGACACACAAACACACAGTACCCACCGGATGTCTGGCTTTGTGAGGCAGCATCTCTACCAGCTGCGACACCCCAAATAATATCTACCAGGTGGAAGCCCAGGCGGTCACGGGGAGAACGTGCAAACTCCACACTCACAGTGCCCAAGGTCACGATCAAACCTGGGTCCCTGGCACCAGCTCAACCAGCTGCGCCACCGTGCCTCCCCCCAATAATTTTCACCCGGGGGAAACCCACGCGGTCACAGGGAAGAACGTGCAAACTCCACCCAAAACGTCACCCATTCCTTCCCTCCAGAGATGCTGCCTGACCCGCTGAGTTACTCCAGCATTTTGTGTCCACCATCTCCTTACCCCCTTCAAATATAAGACGGACACAAAAAGCTGGAGCGACTCAGCGGGTCAGGCAGCATCTCTGGAGAAGAGGAATATGTGACGTTTTGGCTCGAGACCCTTCTTCAGATACAGTTTGCTGTAGAGCTGCTAGAGCAGCGGTCCTGAGCTCCCATCTACCTCATTGGAGATCCTCGCACTATCCTGCATCGGACTTCACTGGACTGTATCTTGTGCTAAAAGCGATTCCCTTTATCCTGAATCTGTGCACTGTAAACGGCTCGATTGTAATCGCGTATAGCACGCAACAAAAGCTTTTCACTGTACCTCGGTACACGAGACCATTAACTAAACTGAATTAAATTGAGGTGCGATAAGCCAGTAAATGACTCAGTGCAGAATGTTGCCTGGATCTTTGTATTTTGCCTGGATCTTTGCCCCACCTGGACTCGCACCTATTTCTCCCCTCCCCCTCTCCTTCCACTTATATTCCTTTCCTCTGGCTTCACAATTTGCAGTTCTTCCATCCTTTGGCATAGAGTGACACGGCATGGAAACAAGACCTTCAGACCAACTTGCCCACACCGAACCGCATGCCCCATCTGCACCAGTCCCGCCTGCCCACGCTTGGCCCATATTCCTCTGAACCTGTCCCAGCCATGTACCTGTCCATATGTCTCTTAAATGTTGTGATAGCACCTGCAACATTATGATAGTACCTGCTCATGCAATGCAGACGATCTTGGCTCATACCTTCCCTCTTGTCATCTCTGGCCTTTGTCCAACCATCTAGCTATCGTCGCCCCCCCCCCCCCCCCCCCCCACCACCTCACCTGTATCCACATTACATGCCAGACTTTGTCCCCCACCTCCTCTCTTCCAGCTTTCTCCCTACCACACGACTATCAGTGTGAAGAAGGGTCCATAAGACACACGACCGGAATTAGGCCATTCAGCCCATTGAGCCTGCTCCGCCATTTGATCATGGCTGATCTATCTGTCTTTCTCGACCCCCATTCTCCTGCCTTCTCGACCAAACCGGAAACGTCACCTGCCCCTGTTCTCCAGAGATGCTGCCTGAACAGCTGAGTTACTCCAGCATCTTGTGTCTATCAAAAGTTAAGAAAGCCACACACGACTTCCCGGTTCTTACACTCAATACGTTCAGAGGTCAGAGGAGCAGAATTAGGCCATTCGGCCCTTCGAGTCTGCTCCGCCATTCAAATCATGGCTGATCTATCTTCCCCTCTCAACCCCATTCTCCTGCCTTCTCCCCGTAAACTTTGACACCCGTACTAATCAGGACCCTGTGCTGCTGCTCAACTTGAAGCAATGCTTTTATCCAGACAGAACTATATTTTATCAGCTTTCTAAGGATCATTTTTTTGACCTGTCTGTGACACCAGATGTTTGCTAAAAGCTCTTATGATTCCGTTGGTCAACACTTTAACTCTCCCTCCCACTCCCACACTGACCTTTCTGTCCTGGGCCTCCTCCATTGTCAGAGTGAGGCCCAGCGCAAATTGGAGGAACAGCACCTTGGGCAGCTTACACCCCAGCGGTATGAACATTGACTTCTCTAACTTCAAGTAGCCCTTGCTTTCCCTCTCTCTCCATCCCCTCCCCGGTTCTCCCACCAGCCTTACTGTCTCCGACTGCATTCTGTCTCTGTACCGCCCACTCCGCTGACTCTCAGTCTGAAGAAGGGTCTCGACCCGAAACGTCGCCCGTTCCTTCTCACCAGAGTTACTCCAGCATTCTGTGTCTATTTTTGATCCCGTAACACATTCGAATGATCCCGTAATTTAATGTTGACGTATGGAACAATAGTGGGGCACGGAGTTGGAGGGGAGAGAGGGGCCGGAGGAGAAATATTAAATGGACTCACGAGTAACTTCCAGTGCCAAAGGATGGCGCAGTGGCTAAAGATGACAGCAGGGCTGATGAACATCCTCCATTTGCCATGGGCATTTTAGCAAGACTGGGTAGAGTTGACCCTGCATGGAATCACACAAGACCTCATTTACACTTTGCTCCTCTCACCTCAAAGCTACGCCCACTCGCCTTGGACGTTTCCACCCCTGGGATAAAGGTCCTTTTAGTCTAGGAAACAGGCTCTTCGGCCCACCCAGTCCGTGCCGGCCAGCGATCCCCGCACACTGACACTATCCTGCACACACACTAGGGGCCGATTTACATTTTATACCAAACCAACTAACCTACTAGCCTGCACGTCTTTGGAGTGCGGGAGGAAACCGAAGATTTCGGAGAAACCCCACGGGGAGAACGTACAAACTCCGTACTGACAATCACCCGTAGTCAGGATCGGACCCGGGCCTCTGGCGCTGTGAGGCAGCGACTCTACCGCTGCGCCACCGTGCCGCCCCCCCACCCCTCATCCACCCGCGCTCCAAGGAATAAAGTCCCAGCCTGCTCAACCCCTCCCTGTAGCTCAGGGCCCTACGGCGGCACGGTGGCGCAGCAGTTGGGTTGGCTGCTGACAGCGGCAGACACCTAGGTTCGATCCTGACCTTGGGTGCTGTCTGTGAGGTGTTTGCACGTTCTCCCAGTGACCGCGTGGGTTTTCTCCGGGTGCTTCGGTTTCCTCCCACACTCCAAAGACGTGCGGGATTGTAGGTTAATCGACTTCTGTAACTTGTCCCTGGTGTGTGTCGGATAGGACTAGTGTACGGGGGTCGGTGCGGGCTCGGTGGGCCGAAGGGCCTGTACCCCTCTCTCGTCTAAAGTCCTGTAAATCTGCGCAGCTTGGCAACGCGACGGTGGGCGGCTGCGTACCTGGTTTGCTCAGCAGGGCTGCCTCCAGCATACACGGCAGGCTGCCCGTGCTGGCCGCTCGGCTCAGCCGGCTCTGCCCCTGGCCCTGCCGCCGCGCCGGCCCGCGGTACTTGTAGGCGTCGAGCGAGAGGAACTCGCTGAACTGCACGTGCTCGTTGCGCTTCAGAGGGCTCCCCTGGCTGGACCAGGACAGTCGTTGCAGGTGGATGCACAGGCACTGCGGGAGCTCACAACAAGAAGAGTCAGCACAGGTTAGTTCACAGTCTAGAGACACAGCGCGCATACAGGCCCTTCGGCCAACCGGGTCCGCACCGACCAGCGATCCCCACACACAAACATTATCCGACACACACAATGTTACATTTATGCCAAGCCAATTAACGTACAAACCTGGTACACACAAAATGTTGGAGAAACTCAGCAGGTGAGGCAGCATCTATGGAGAGAAGGAAGAAGGGTCTTCACCCGAAACTTCGCCAATTCCTTCTCTCCATAGAT
This sequence comes from Raja brachyura, assembly GCA_963514005.1. Next base: position 5,569,805 of record OY740808.1, on the reverse strand, counting down.
GCTGCCTCACCCGCTGAGTTACTCCAGCATTTTGTGTCTACCTTTGAATTTACAATAGACAATAGGTGCAGGAGTAGGCCATTCGGCCCTTCGAGCCAGCACCGCCATTCAATGTGATCATGGCTGATCATCCCCAATCAGTACCCCGTTCCTGCCTTCTCCCCATATCCCCTGACTCCACTATCTTTAAGAGCCCTATCTAGCTCTCTCTTGAAAGCATCTAGAGAACCGGCCTCCACCGCCCTCTGAGGCAGAGAATTCCACAGACTCACAACCCTCTGTGTGTAAAGGTGTTTCCTAATCTCCGTTCCAAATGGCTTGCCCCTTATTCTTAAACTGTGTGGCCCCTGGTTCTGGACTCCCCCAACATCGGGAACATGTTTCCTGCCTCTAGCGTGTCCAAACCCTTAATAATCTTATATGTTTCACTAAGTTCCCCTCTCATCCTTCTAAAATTCCAGAGTGTACAAGCCCAGCCGCTCCATTTACCAGCATCTGCAGTTCTTTCTTAAACCTACAAATCTGTACGTCTTTGGAGTGTGGGAGGAAACCAAAGATCTCAGGAAAAACCCACGCGGTCAGGGGAGGACATACAAACCGCGTACAAACAAGTACCCCTAATCGGGATCGAACCCCAGTCTCTGGCGCTGCGAGGCAGCAACTCTACCGCTGCGCCACCATTCTTGGTTAGTTACGGGTGTCAGGGGTTAAGGGGAGAAGGCAGGATAACAGGGCTGGGACGGAGAGACCAATCAACCATGACTGAACGGCGGAGTAGAGTCGATGGGCCGAATGGCCCGATTCTTCTCCTATCACTTCTGACTTTGCACTGGACTGGGCAGCCATCTACATCCAAAAGCAATTTCCGATCACGGATGCAAGCCCACCTTGCCGATCTTCAGCTGTTTGATGAAGGTTGTCCGATGGTTTCCGGGAGTCTGACCACTCTGCTTCCCCTCGACCTGAATTAGCGAAAGAACAGAAAGTGTTCCCAGAATTTAAAAGAGATATAAATATAAATTAAAATCTATGGTATTTTAAATATGAGATATGTAGAGTCACACAGCGTGGAAACAGGCCCTTCGGCCCAACTTGCCCATGCTGACCAACATGTCCCATCTACACGTCCCACCTTTCTGCATTTGGCCCATATCCCTCTAAACCTGTCCTATCCATGTACCTGTTCAAATGTTGTGATATGCCCAGCCTCAACTACCTCCTCCGGCAACTCGTTCCATACACCCACCACCCTTTGTGTAAAAAAGTGGCCCTACTGGTTCCTATTAAACCGACCCCCCCCCACCCTCCTTCACCTGAAACCTGTGTCTTCTGGTTCTTGAGTCCCAGCCTGCTCAACCCCTCCCTGTAGTTCAGGCCCTCGAGTCCTGGCAACAACCTCGTCATAACTATAAATAAATAAATGGTCCAAATATGCGTGGAGTGTGTGTGTGTGAGAAAGAGTGCGAGAGTGAGGGAGGGAGAGAAGGAGCGAGGGAGAGAAGGAGCAAGGGAGAGAGAGTTAGGGAAAGAGGGAAGAAGGAAGGGAGGGAAGGAGGAAGAGGGAGAGGGGAAGGGGGGGAGGGAGAGAGGAGGGAGAGAGGGGGAGGGAGAGAGGGAGGGGGGGAGAAAAGAGTGAGTGAGTTGTGTTATCTACATGGTTGCATCATACAACATTGGGCCTGGGATGCCAAGTCAAGGCTCTACATCTTTAGCAACTCTGAATTTGAAGGATCGAGGTTGGTGCCAGCAATGTGCCGGCTCTTGTGCACAGCCCCAGCGTCATGTTGCACTCTTGCACGTTTGTACTGAGGAATGATTGTGTTCCTGAATGGAAAGATTTTGCTGAATTGTATGCAGAAACACGTCGAGGTCCATGTGCCAATGAAGTAGCTAGCGTTGAACCATCGATGGGGCCTGCATTTACCTTGCTGCAGTTCGCACACATCACGTCCTTGATGGACTCTGAAGAGATGAAGTGTTGCAGGCAAAGATCCAGCGTCACGGGTCGACCCTGCAAGGGAGAAATGGCGTCACTGAGTTGAGTTTAGAGATACAGCATGGAAACGGGCCCTTTGGCCCTTCGAGTCCACGCCGACCATCGATCACCCGTTCACACTAGTTCTATGTTCTCCCAGTTTCACTTCCCTGCACGCTGGGAGGCCAACTAACCTCCAAACCCGCGCGTCTTTGGAGTGCGGGAGGAAACCGGAGATCACGGAGAAAACCCACGCAGGTCACGGGGAGAACGTGCAAACTCCGCACAGACGGCACCCGTGGCCAGGATGGAACCCGGGTCTCTGGCGCGGTGAGGCAGCGACTCTACCGCTGCGCCACAGTGTGGACCGATAGACTCCTGCAGCACCGGAACTGGCCTTTTGTCCACGACCGCCCGCCCGCCCTTCCCCTGAGTACAGGTACTGTTGATCATCAAACACTCTTTCGACTTTAGAGATACAACGCGGAGATAGGCCCATCGGCCACCAAGTCCGCGCCGACCAGCGATCCCCGCACACTAGCACTATCCTACATACTAGGCACAATTTGACACAATTTACAGAAGACTATTAACCTACAAACCTGTACTGTCTGAAGAAGGGTTTCAGCCCGAAACATTACCTATTTCCTTCACTCCATAGATGCTGCCGCACCCGCTGAGTTTCTCCAGCACTTTCGTCCACCTTCAAACCTGTACGTCTTTGCGGTGCAAGTTTTAAAATTGTCCCCAGTGTGTAAGATAGTGGTAATATACAGTGTGATCGCTGGTCGGTGGGGACTCAGTGGCCAAAGGTCCTGTCTCTAGTCTAACCCCACGCTTGCATTCTCAGCTATGGCTAATGACGGCAAGATTTCTGTCAGCCTTCTCTGACAATGTATCTATCTGTTATTTTGCCCTTCGGATCCCAAGGGCACCATGTACAAGAAATGATCCCGGGAATGAGCGGGTTAACATATGATGAGCGTTTGACGGCACTGGGCCTGCACTCGCTGGAGTTTAGAAGGATGAGGGGGTCCCCTCATTGAAACGTACAGAATAGTGACAGGCCTGGATGGAGCGGATGTGGAGAGGATGTTTCCACTAGTGGGAGAGTCTAGGACTAGAGGTCACAGCCTCAGGATTAAAGGACGTTCCTTTAGGAAGGAGATGGGGAGGAATTTCTTTAGCCAGAGGGTGGTGAATCTGTGGAATTCATTGCCACAGAAGGCTGTGGAGGCCAAGTCAGTGGATATTTTGAAGGCAGGGACAGATAGATTCTTCATTAGTGCAGGTGTCAGGGGTTATGGGGAGAGGACAGGGGAATGGGGTTAGGAGGGAGAGATAGATCAGCCATGATTGAATGGCAGAATAGACTTGATGGGCCGAATGGCCTAATTCTGCTCCTATCATGACCTTATGGCATATATACGACAATGCCCTCCTCATTCCTTCCTCAGCCCCACCATTCTGTCTACTCCGGTTGACATTTTTCAAGATTAAATCCCACCCCCATATTTTCTTCGAGACATGGCATGGAAACAGGCCCTTCGGCCCATCGAGTCCACGGCGACCATCGATCACCCGTTCGCACTTGTTGTCCCACTTTCTCATCCACTCCCTACACCATTTACAGAGGGCTGATTAACCTACAACCCCGCATATTTAGAGGCACCGCATGGAAACGGGGCCTTGGGCCCACTGAGCCCACGCCCACCATCGATCCGCCGTTCCCACGAGTTCTACGTTATCCCGCTTAATCATGCTGGCAAAGAAAACGGCGCAAAAAGCTGGAGTGACTCAGCGTGACGGGCAGCATCTCTGGAGAGAAGGAACGGGTGACGTTTCTGGGTCGAGACCTCGCAGGCAGATCCGTCCCCATTGCCATCTTCCCAGGCCGACTTTGCGGGCCGGTATCTCCCCCCCCCCCCAACCCCACCCCAACCCCACCCCCCTCCAAGGCCGTGACCTCTGTTGTTCTGGCAAAACACAGACAATACGGCGAGGCTCTGGAACTATGGGTGCCGGAAGATCGGTGATGGACCTGTACATGGTGCAAAACAAAGGAGCCTTCAACGTGCAGGCAGTACGTACGTACCCAGGTCACCGCGGGAATGGTGAGGGAGAGGCTGTCGAACGTGTCGTATCGGACAGGGCTCTGTGGGGGAGAGGCGCAGTTTGTACAAGATTACAATCATGGATATCAAACAATCTTTAAACCAACAAGATACATGTGAGGGGAGGGTGGGAGGGGGGAGGGGAGGGTGGGAGGGGAGGGGGGAAGGGGAGGGTGGGAGGGGAGGCTCACCCACCTGCTGTTCACACTGTTTGCACACCATGTTACTGGTTAGCCGGCCATGGAAAGGGTGCTGGGATTTCCAAGGGCTCGGTGGCAGCAGCAAAGGACCTTTGAACGGGACAGAGATCGATTAGCAGGGGAAAGCAAACAAGAAAAAGGTGGGAACACTCGGCAGGTCAGGCAGCGTCTCAGGGAGAAACATTTCACGGACCTTGCCAGAAAATCAGGGTGGCACAGTGGCGCAGCGGTAGAGTTGCTGCCTCACGGCGCCACAGACCCTGGTTTGATCCCGACTACGGGCGCTGTCTGTACGGAGTTTGTATGTTCTCCCAGGTGCTCCGGTTTCATCCCACACTCCAAAGACGTTTGTAGGTGGGTTGGCTTTAGTAAATTGTTCCTAATGTGTGGGAAAGTGCTAGTGTACAGGGATCGCTGGTTGGCGTCGACCCGGTGGGCCGAAGGGCTCATTTCTGCGCTGTATCTCTAAACTAAACAATCGTGGGCCTGTTCCTGTTCTCAGACCTGAAATGTTAACAGATTTTGTTCCCCCACAGATGATGCCTGACCTGCTGAGTGTCTCCAGTCCTATTTTGCTCGAATTTAGATTTCTAGCATCTGCAGTTTTTTAGTTTAGTTTACAGATACAGCGTGGAAACGGACCCTTCGGCCCACCGAGACCGCGCCGACCAGCGATCCCCGCACACTAACACTCTCTTGCACACACTGGGGGCAATTTACATTTACACCAAGCCAATTAACCTGCAAACCTGTATGTCTTTGGAGTGTGGGAGGAAACCGAAGGTCTCGGAGAAAGTCCACGCAGGTCATGGGGAGAACGTGCAAACTCCGTACAGACAGCGCCCGTAGTTGGGATCGAACCCGGGTCTCTGCCGCTGCGAGCGCTGTAAGGCAGCAACTCTTACCGCTGCGCCACTGTTCTGATTTTTAATTGGCAGCTGGTAGAGCCGCTGCCTCAGACCACCTGGGTTCGATCGTCAACTGGAGTGCTGTCTGTGCGGAGTTTGCACGCTCTCCCCGTGACCTGCGTGGGTTTTCTCCGGGTGCTCCTGTTTCCTCCCACACTCCAAAGACGCGCAGGTTAATTGGCTCTCTGTGAATTGCCCCTAGGGGTGGATGAGAAAGTGGGATAACATAGAACTAGCGTGTATGGGTGACCGATGGTCAGCGTGGATCCAGTTTGGCCGAGGGGCCTGATTCCACGCTGTATCTCTGAACTAAACCAAGGGAAAGTTGAGCAAGAGAGAGCTCCAAAGCAGTATTGTCTACGAAAAGACTCAAAACAACTTCAGAAAGAAAGCAAAAAAAAAAAATCAGCGGGCAACAATGAAGATGATACCATGGGAACAATGAACAATGGTGTGTGCTGTTGTAATCTTTCGATGCTGTATCTTCCACTCCCAATTAGAAAATAAGTTATTTGTGACAATTTTGCAGATGGATTGCTGAGGCAGTGTGCAGTGGTAACATCACGGCACGGTGGCGCAGCGGTAGAGTTGCTGCCTTACAGCGCCGGCCCAGAGACCCAGGCCCGGTCCTGACTGCACTACACGGGACCCGAAACGTCACCCATTCCTTCTCTCCAGAGATGCTGCCTGGCCCACTGAGTTACTCCAGCTTTTTGTGTCTATCTTTGGTGTGTAACCAGCACCTGTATAACCAGGGTAGACAAAAATGCTGGAGAAACTCAGCGGGTGAGGCAGCATCTGTGGAGCGATGGAAATAGGCAACGTTTCGGGTCGAGACCCTTCTTCAGTATAACCCAGCATCTGCAGTTCCGTCCTGCACATAACCTACGTCTTTGGGATGTAGGAGCACCCGGACGAAACCCACCTCGCTGTACCTTCCCCTTTCCTCGTTCCATTGTACTTAGAAACATAGAAAATAGGTGCAGGAGGAGGCCATTCGGCCCTTCAAGCCAGCACCACCATTCATTGTGATCATGGCTGATCGTCCCCTATCAATAACCCATGCCGGCCTTCTCCCCATATCCCTTGACTCCACTAGCCCCTAGAGCTCTATCCAACTCTCTCTTAAATCCATCCAGTGACTTGGCCTCCACTGCCCTCTGTGGCAGGGAATTCCATAAATTCACAACTCTCTGGGTGAAAACGTTTTTTCTCACCTCAGTCTTAAATGGCCTCCCCTTTATTCTACTTGAGTTTGACTTGATTCTGTTTATGCGTGGGGTTATCTGATCTGATGTGGAGAGCGTGCAAAACGGAGCTCTTCACTGTAACTCGGTAAACGCGGACAATAATAAACCTAAAGCTGAAGCTACACCATGTCACCGCGGAAAGTTTTATTACTTACCCCGGCTCCTGCAGCTGGGTTGGCTGCCCTCTGATGCTGGTGGGGTCTATAAAAAGCAAGGAGAGAGAGCAAGATTATCCAGCCGCTGGTGTCTGACGGACCCCAAACTGATACACCAGCATTTTGTGTCTACTTTCGGAGAGCATGTTCCATTATCCCCAGTGTGTAGGATAGTGTTAGGGCCGCACTGGTTGCTGTCTGTACGGAGTTTAGGGGGGGGTGGGAGTAGGCCATTCAGCCGTTCAATATGATCACAGCTGATCATCCAGAATCCGGACCCTGTTCCTGCTTTCTCCCCATATCCCTTGATGCCCTTCGCCCTAAGAGCTCTATCTAACTCTCTGTTAACAACATCTGCAGGTTGAGCAGGGATGGGTCCAGTCCCAGAATAACTTTCACTGGATCCGCTATGCTCTCAGGTCTGACTCGGTGGAAGAAGCTGAAGGGAACAAATGCTTCAACGCTCTGCCTCACAACTAAACGCAATACAATCCCAATACAATTATATATTTATTGCACTATATTGCTGTTTATTAATTTATCAAACTGTTTGGTTGTTTATTACATTATGTGTTGAGTACCACGTTTGCCGCCCGCTGTGTTGCCGCCGCAAGTAAAGTTTTCCGTGTTGCGTTTCAGGATCAGCCATGATCACAATGAATGGCGGTGCTGGCTCGAAGGGCCGAATGGCCTATTTTACAAGGACATGTGGCAATAAAGCAGTCACGGTGGCGCAGCGGTAGAGTTGCTGCCTCACAGTGCTTGCAGCGCTAGATCCCGACTACGGGCGCTGTCTGCACGGAGATTTACGTTGTCTCCGTGGGTTTTCTCAGAGATCTTCGGCTTTCTCCCGCACTCCAAAGACGTGCAGGTTTGTGGGCTAATTGGCTGGCTGTAAATTGTAAATCGTCCCTAATGTGTGTAGGATAGCATTAGTGTGCGGGGATCGCTGGTCGGCACGGACTCGGTGGGCCAAAGGGCCTGGTTCCGGCCACGCTGTCCCTCTCTAAACTGAAACGTTACCTCCAGGGAGTGAACATCGAACAGGTGGGCGACTTGTGGCTGGCGGTCTCGCTCGTCCTCCAGCGCCGAGGTGAGCACGTGGAACAGCTCGTGGGCATCCTGGGGGGCAGAGGGGAAATGCAGTCATGCCAAGGGCTGTACGTGGTGGGAAAACTGCACCTTCTCCCGCAAGAGGAAACAAAGCGCGGAGCAGTGTGGCGGGGACGGGCGATCTTTGCCAAATCACTGCCCGGAGACAGACAATAGACAATAGGTGCAGGAGTAGGCCATTCGGCCCTGGGAGCCAGCACCACCATTCAATTGGATCGTGGCTGATCATCCCCAATCAGTACCCCATTCCTGCCTTCTCCCATATCCCCTGACTCCGCTATCTTTAAGAGCCCTATCTAGCTCTCTCTTGAAAGCATCCAGAGAACCGGCCTCCACCGCCCTCTGAGGTAGAGAATTCCACAGACTCACCACTCTCTGTGTGAAAAAGTATTTCCTCATCTCCGTTCTAAACGGCTTACTTCTTATTCTTAAACTGTGGCCCCTGGTTCTGGACTCCCCCAACATCGGGAACATGTTTCCTGCCTCTAGTGTGTCCAAGCCCTTAACAATCTTATGTGTTCCAATGAGATTCCCTCTCATCCGTCTAAACTCCAGAGTGTACAAGCCCAGCTGCTCCATTCTCTCAGCATATGACAGTCCCGCCATCCCGGGAATTAACCTTGTAAACCTATGCTGCACTCCCTCAATAGCAAGAATGTCCAGACTTTTGAGTGTAACACTGGAGCTGACGACAGCCATCCCTGGAGCGAAACATCACCTGTCCGATCCCAAGAAGAGTCCTGACCCAAAACATCACCTGTCCCGTCTGAAGAACGGTCCCGATCCGAAATGTCACTTGTCCGGTCGGAAGAAGAGTTCCAATCCAAAATAGACACACAATGCTGGGGTAACTCAGTGGGTCAGACAGCAACTCTGGAGAAAAGGGATAGGTGACGCTTCGGGTCCGAAGAAGGGTCTCTAACCGAAAACGTCACCTCTTCCTCTTCTCCAGAGTCGCTGCCTGTCCCGCTGAGTTACTCCAGCATTTTCGGTGTATCTTCGGTTTAAACCAGCACCTGCAGTTCCTCCCTCCCAAACCAAGCCATCACCTGTACCGTCTGAAGAAGGCTCATGCCTGCCCTGTCTGTGAAGGGTCCCAGCCTGAAAAGTCACCTCTCCTGTAAGAATAATGGCCCTGAACCGAAAATCTCCCCTGTCTAAAGAAGGGTCCCGACCCAAAACGTCACCTGTCCATGTTCTGTAGAAATGTGTTTGACCGGCTGAGTTACTCCAGCACTTGGTGTCTTTTTTTTGTAAACCGGCATCTGCAGTTCCTTGCGCCCTTAGATTTAACACTCGTCTGAACACAGCTTGTGCGTTGCATACATTTCCTATCTCACCACGTTACAACAAAGGGGTGCCCCCCCCCGCTGTGTGAAAAACCTGCCCCTTCATCCTGCCACTCTCACCTTAAACCTGTGTCCCCTCTAGTTTTAAACTCCCATATCCAGGGGAAAAAGACTGACGATGTACCCTATCTATGCCTCTGGTCATTTTATAAACCTCTATCAGGTCACCCATATATCTGGTGTATGGAACTCGCTGCCTGAGGAGGTAGTCGAGGCAGGTACTATAACAACATTGAGCTATCGAATGAAGCACTCTTGAACGTTTACTAGACGTTTGGACAGGTACATGGTTTGGTTTATATAATATATGAAAAATATAAAATATGAAATACATAACAGATGAACATGAAATATGTATGAATATGAAATATATAATTGATTTACACAATAGATACGTCTGTGTCATGGGTTTGAGTAAAATTTAATACTTTATCGCTGTCGGTGCCCTTTGTGTGGTGACTGTTTGCATACATAAATTCATTAGTGATAGCAGCAGAATTAGGCCATTCGGCCCATCAAGTCTACTCCCCCATTCAATCATGGCTGATCTACATCTCTCCCTCCTAACCCCATTCTCCTGCTTTCTCCCCGTCACCCCTCTCACCCGTACCAATCAAAGATAAGAAAGGTTTAGGGGATAATGGGCCAAACGCAGGCGGGCGGGCAGGACTCGTGGCGATGGGGGCATCGTGGTTGGCATGTGCAAGTTGGGCGGAAGGGCCTGTTTTCTGCGCTGCATCACTCTGCGGCCTCTACAGTCCTGGTGCGTACCTGCTCTTCGAAGGACGACATTTGCCACTTGTACATCCGCAACACCTCCAGGAGGCTCCCCGCATCCACCACGTCCTCCGATGTCTCGCCGGCACCGGATAACACTGCTAGCAGAGGAGACAATGACAACCAGCAATGGACCATTGTGGGCCCCACCTTGATCATCCTTACTTTCTGCGCATCTTCCATTCCTCTCTCCCAAGTACTGTCTACATCTCATGTTCCCCTCTCCCCCTGAACCTCAGTCTGACCAAGGGTCCCGACCCGAAACGTCGCCTGTTCCTTCTCCCCAGAGGTCCCGCTGATTTACTCCAGCCTTTTGTGTCTGTCTTCGGTTTCAACCTGATCCTTTGATGTATTTTTTCACACTTTACCCATCCATATCTCTGTGTCTCCCTCTTCTCTGACTCTCAGTCCGAAGAAGGGTCCCTCGACCCGAAACGTCACCCACTCCTTCTCGCCAGAGCTGGTGCCCGAACCGTTGAGTTGCTCCAGCATTTCGTGTCTGCCTTCATGGTGAAGACCAGATGCAAGGAGTTGCCTCAGCACCCGCTTGGCATGAGACGGTGAAAAGGATTATCAGTTAGGATCGGAGGTCTATCGGAGCAGAATTAGGCTTCTCGGCCTATCGAGTCTACTCCGCCATTCAATCATAGAAACATAGAACATAGGTGCAGGAGGAGGCCATTCGGCCCTTGGATCCAGCACCGTCATTCATTGTGATCATGGCTGATCGTCCCCAATCAATAACCCGTGCCTGCCTTCTCCCCATATCCCTCGATTCCACCAGCCCCTAGAGCTCTATCCAACTCTTAAATCCATCCAGTGATTTGGCCTCCACTGCCGTCTGTGGCTGGGAATTCCACAAACTCACAACTCTCAAAACGTTTTTTCTCACCTCAGTCTTAAATGACCTCCCCTTTATTCTAAGACTGTGGCCCCTGGTTCTGGACTCGCCCAACATTGGGAACATTTTTCCCGCATCTAGCTTGTCCAGTCCTTTTATAATTTTATATGTTTCTATAAGATCCCCCCTCATCCTTCTAAACTCCAGTGAATACAAGCCTAGTCTTTTCAATCTTTCCTCATATGACAGTCCCGCCATCCCAGGGATCAATCTGGTGAACCTATGCTGCACTGCCTCAATCACAAGGATGTCCTTCCTCAAATTCCTCAAATCATGGCGGATCTATCTCTCCCTCTCAAGCCCATTCTCCTGCCTTCTCCCCATAACCCCCGACACCCGTACTAGGCAAGAATCTTATCAACCTCCACCTTGAAAGTACCCACTGACTTGGCCTCCACAGCTGTCTGTGGCGACGAGCTCCGCAGATTCACCACCCTCTGCTGCTCCTGGTTTGTAGACTCACCTCGGAGTAATCGGTGGAGGGTGACGGAGAGGTAGGGGCTGCGCTCCTCCAGGGAAGCGTCCAGACGGTAGCGAGTGGTGAAGTCCCCGAGCCAGCGGACGAAGGACGGGCAGGCAGACAGCCCCTGCAGCAGGGAGTTCATGAAGCAGGTGTTGCCGAGGTTGAGGAGGCCGGGGACCAGCCCTGGAACAGAGCAAGGGCCAAGAGCTGGTCAGAACTCAAGCGCAGCCACGGTCGGTCACCGCCAACACGGGACGGTTCAATGATCGGCCCACAATGTTTGGAAGCACGAGGCCTTGTCTCCTCTCACGCCTCGGGCAAAAGGGTGCGGACCAGGGCTGGGCCTCGACGGGGGAGGAGCGGGCATCGGGCAGCTAGGGTGGAGGCTACTGCACCGAGGGGTCCCATGCAACTTGTTTCCCTCGCGGTTCACAGACCGCGGGGGGTGGAAAGTATCCTGGACAAGGATTGTAAGATAGTTGTATAGTAGTTTATCGTTTTTTAAAATCAGTCACAGAGCGGCGTGCAACACTGGGAGAGGGACGGGGAGGGAGGGGAGGGGAGGGGTCGGGGACGTGGAGGGGGAGGGAGGGTTGCGTCCGTAGCGCTGCTGGTACACGTACCTCTCCGGCGCTTCTTCCTCTCGGTAATCGGCCCCCACAACACGTAGATACTCGCGGCCAGGGCAGCAGCAATCCCCCCGATGACACCCCAGTTCCTCAGCATTCTGCCTCTGCGCATTTAGACCACACAAGCCGGTTTAGATATTGGCCGCTGTCCATGGTAAACTTACTTCCCACCCCGCTCCAGCCCCGCTCAGCACCAAAGATACTCGAGGAGCCAAAAATCATGGAATACAAGGTACACAAAAGTGCTGGAGAAACTCAGCGGGTGCAGCAGCATCTATGGAGCAAAGGAAATAGGCAACGTTTTGGGCCGAATCCCTTCTTCAGACGTATCATAGAATGCATATGGTCCAGAAACCTTTCATTGCGCATACCGGTCGCTCATTTTATACGCAATTTCCCTTTTTGTTTAAAAAAAAAGTAGCACCTAATTATAAATAGAGATCATAGAAGGCTAAGATAGACCAAGATAAACTCCTGCAAAATCCAATGGACTGACGTGGATTAAACTGCGAGAGGCATAGCGGAAGTCAGTGTCTGATTCCCAAAATGGCGGTGGTTCCGCTCCGTTGCGTACCACAGGTCAGTCCATTGGTTTTTGTAAGAGTGGTCTATCTTGCTCCTCTGGTATCTTTGCTCAGCGCGGTTTAGTTTCGTTTATGGTCACGTCATATTCACCGCAACCTTTGCACCAGGAATCGACGATAACCTTGCTGTACTGTGTTTAGTGTAGTTATTGTCCTCCCCTCCCTCTGTGTCTCCCACCCCATCCTCTCCCTCTCTCCTGCCATCCACCCCTCCCTCCATCCTCCCCTCCATCCCTGTATTCCCATTCCCGACCCTCCCTTCCCCTCCGACCCCCACACCCTCTCTCCCCTCCGCCCCTCTACAACCACCCCACTCTCTCCCATCTCACTCTCCAACCCCCCCTCCTCCTCTATCACCTCTCTCCCTACCCTCTATCCTCCTCAACCTACCCCTCTTCACCCCTCTCTCTCCCTCCCCCTCTCCCCTCCATCTTCCCCATCCTCACTCTCACTCTCTCTACCTCCATCCCCTCCCTCCCTGCCATCCTTCTCACCTCCTTTGCCCAACTCCCTCTCCCCTCTCTCCCCTCCCTCAACCTCCTCAACCACCTCCCAGCCTACTCAACCTCTCCCTGTAGCTCAGACCCTCGAGTCCTGGCAACATCCTTGTAAATCTTCTCTGCAAACCTTTCCAGCTTGACAATAGACAATAGATAATAGGTGCAGGAGTTGGCCACTCGGCCCTTCGAGCCAGCACCGCTATTCAATGTGATCATGGCTGATCATCCCCAATCAGTACCCCGTTCCTGCCTTCTCCCCATATCCGCTGACTCCGCTATCTTTAAGAGCCCTATCTAGCTCTCTCTTGAAAGCATCCAGCGAACCGGCCTCCACCGCCCTCTGAGGCAGAGAATTCCACAGACTCACAACTCTCTGTGAGAAAAAGTGTTTCATCATCTCCGTTCTAAATGGCTTACCCTTTATTCTTAAACAGTGGCCCCTGGTCCTGGACTCCCCCAACATCAGGAACATGTTTCCGGCCTCTAGCGTGTCCAAACCCTTAATAATCTTATATGTTTCAATGAGATCCCCTCTCATTCTTCTAAACTCCAGAGTGTACATGCCCAGCCGCTCCATTCTCTCAAGTCAAGTCAAGTGAGTTTACTGTCATGTGTCCCCGATAGGACAATGAAATTCTTGCTTTGCTTCAGCACAACAGAACTCAGCATATGACAGTCCCGCCATCCCTGGAATTAACCTTGTAAACCTACGCTGCACTTCCTCAATAGCAAGAATGTTTCTCCTCAAATGAGGTGACCAAAACTGCGCACGATACTCCAGGTGTGGTCTCACTAGGGCACTGTACAACTGCAGAAGGACCTCTTTGCTCCTATAGGCAGGTTTCACGGCAGTCGGGTCACGACCCATGACCCGTACTGTTGCTACGCTACGCTAAGTGGATTACGATGAACTGCCATTGTTTCCAGCGTAGCGGGCCCGTTAAAACCCGACCGCCGAAATTGTCGATTTTTGCGCTGTAAATAACTATGGAAATCGGGATAAGCGTGAGAGACAGTTAGCCGACTTCAGAATTCCAAAAGTGAGGAGAAATGACGGTAGATAGAAGCGAGAGCTGAAGGGACAACAACAGTCCGAGTGCTTGCCGAACATTGGCCGTTTGCTCGCTGCATTTCATCAACTAAGGCATTAGTTGTGTTTTCTCTTGATTTCTTTGGCATCTGAAAAGTTTCAGAAGTGATAAATCTGGCTGTAAAATGTTAAAACCGCCCGTGATTCTCAAGTGGGTTTTTACATAAAAAAAGAAAACGCCTCTGAAGCAACATTTACAGCCAGAAATTTACAAACTCTGCAGTCCGTCTGTCTTTTTTTTATTTTTTGTCCCGTTATGAGTGTGGTTATAGTGTTTAGCTGGGTATGTGTGGGGGGCTGGGGGGTGGGGGAAACATTTAAGCTCTTTTCCCTGTACGGAGGACCCGACCTTTTCCCTGTCGGGTCTCCGTTGTCGTTGGGGCCTAGCACCGTGGAGCGGCCTCCAACCGGAACGACCTGGGGCTCCAGTCGCGGAGCCTGCGGACTCACCATCGTGGGGCTGGCCGAGTGCGGAACGGGAGGAGCTGTGGTGGCGCGCTGCTGCTGCCCGACCCTGGAGATTCGGAGGCTCCAGCTGCAGGCCGGTGGACGGTAACACCGGGAGCTCGCGGGTCCTTGGTCCTTGGTGGGAGACCGCTTTTCGGAGCTCCCGCGGTGGCAACTTCTCCCGCCCGAGATGCGGGGTTGAAAATGACCTGGAGCGGGACCTTACATCACCCGGCGCAACTTTAATGGCCGCGGGACTTGCTAGCGCCCGCCGGGGGCTCTAACATCAAGACCTCATGAGGAGGAGATTCACTGTGATGGATGTTTGTGTAAATTGTGTTGTGTCTTGGTTCTTTTCTTGTTTGTATGACTGCAGAAACTAAATTTCGGTTGAACCTCAATGAGGTTCAAATGACAATAAACGGTATTGTATTGTATGAAATGCAGTGAGTGACCAAACACAATAATTCCCAATATTCTCAATTCCGACATCTGCAATGTTCGCCAAGCACTTTAGCCGTTGTTGTCCCTTCAGCTCTCGCTTCTCTTTACCTTCATTTCGCTTCACTTTTGGAATTCTGAAGTTGGGTACGTGTCTCTCACGCTTACCCCGACTTCCACAATTTTTTACAGCTTAAAAATTCAGCATTTTGGCGTTTTTTAACAGGTAGGAAAGTACGCGTTTCTTGCATTAATAACATATACCGGAAGTTACGGATGTCCTCCAGATGGATTGAGCGGCTCCGTGCGTCAAGCCCTATGACCCAGTGAACTTACGTGCAACCCCCTTACACTCGACTTCTCTTGTTATGAAGGCCAACACGCCATTCACTTTCGTCACTGCCTGCTGTACCTGCATGCTTCCTTTCATAGACTGATGAACAAGGACCCCCCAGATCCTGTTGTACTTCACCTTTTCCCAACTTGACGCCATTCAGATAGTAATCTGCCTTCCCGTTTTTGCTACCAAAGTGAAAAACCTCACGTTTATCCGCATTAAACTTCATCTGCCCACTCCCCCAACCTGTCCAAGTCACCCTGTCCAAGTCTCGTAGCGTCTTCCCCCTCCCTCCCTCCTCTCCTCCACTCTCACCTCATCCTGCATTCTCGTAGCGTCTTCCCCCTCCCTCCTCTCCTCTACTCTCACCTCACCCTGCATTCTCGTAGCGTCTTCCCCCTCCCTCCCTCCTCTCCTCCACTCTCACCTCATCCTGCATTCTCGTAGCGTCTTCCCCCTCCCTCCTCTCCTCCACTCTCACCTCACCCTGCATTCTCGTAGCGACCTCCCCCTCCCTCCCTCCTCTCCTCCACTCTCACCTCACCCTGCATTCTCATAGCGACCTCCCCCTCCCTCCCTCCTCTCCTCCACTCTCACCTCACCCTGCATTCTCATAGCGACCTCCCCCTCCCTCCCTCCTCTCCTCCACACTCACCTGACGCCGCCGCCTCCGCCCCGCACCAATCCCCGCACCAGCCGCTCCCCGGGCTGAGCGCGGCCTCCACCAGGCCCGCCTCGCATCCCCGACCCCGGGCCGTGGTCCTGGCCCCGCAACAGCCGCCGCTCCCCGGCCCCGGCCACAACTAACACACACACACACACCGGCCGGTGACGGAGGGGGCAGCGGCAGCGGCCTCTAGTGGCCGGGAGGATCCACTGCTAATGCCGTCCAACAGCGGCCTCTAGTGGCCGGGAGGATCCACTGCTACTGCCGTCCAACAGCGGCCTCTAGTGGCCGGGAGGATCCACTGCTAATGCCGTCCAACAGCGGCCTCTAGTGGCCGGGAGGATCCACTGCTACTGCCGTCCAACAGCGGCCTCTAGAGGTCGAGAGGCGTCATTGTCACTGCCGTACAACAGCGGCCTCTGGTGGACGGGAGGATCCACTGCTACTGCCGTACAACAGCGGCCTCTGGTGGACGGGAGGATCCACTGCTACTGCCGTCCAACAGCGGCCTCTAGTGGCCGGGAGGATCCACTGCTACTGCCGTCCAACAGCGGCCTCTAGAGGTCGAGAGGCGTCATTGTCACTGCCGTACAACAGCGGCCTCTGGTGGACGGGAGGATCCACTGCTACTGCCGTCCAACAGCGGCCTCTGGTGGTCGGGAGGTAGCACTGTCACGAGTCACCCAACAGCGGCCTCTGGTGGACGGGAAGATCCACTGCTACTGCCGTCCAACAGCGGCCCCTGGTGTTCGGGAGGCGTCATTGTCGCTGCTGCTGCTTCCAATAGCGCCCTCCCCTCCTCCTCCTGGTGGCCTGGAGGTGTCACTGTCACTGTCACTGCCGGACAACAGCGGCCCCTGGTGGCCGGGAGGTGTCACTAAGAGAAACATAGAAAATAGGTGCAGGAGGAGGCCATTCGGCCCTTCGAGCCAGCACCGCCATTCATTGTGATCATGGCTGATCGTCCGCAATCAATAACCCGTGCCTGCCTTCTCCCCATATCCCTTGACTCCACTAGCCCCTGGAGCTCTATCTCTTAAATCCATCCAGTGACTTGGCCTCCACTGCCCTCTGTGGCAGGAAATTCCACAAATTCCCTGGGTAAAAAACGTTTTTTCTCACCTCAGTCTTAAATGACCTCCCCTTTATTCTAAGACTGTGGCCGCTGGTTCTGGACTCGCCCAACATTGGGAACATTTTTCCTGCATCTAGCTTGTCCAGTCCTTTTATAATTTTATATGTTTCTATAAGATCCCCCTCATCCTTCTAAACTCCAGTGAATACAAGCCCAGAGTAGCGGCCCCTGGCGGCCGGGAGGATCCACTGTCGCTGCCGTCCAACGGCGGCCCCTGGTGGTCGGAAGCCGTCATTGTCGCTTCTGCTGCCTTCCAACAGCGCCCCCACGTGGCAGGGAAGTAGCACTGTCACTGGCCCCCATCCACCGCCACTCCCCCCCCCCCCCCCCCCCCCCGTGGCTGGGAGGTGTCACTGCCGCCCCTTCCCCTACAACCCGCCAGCGCCTTCTTGTGGCCGGAAGCTGCCACTACTACAGTCGTTCAACGGCCCCCCCTGGTGGCCAGGACGATCCACTGCTGCTCCCAACAGACAGAGATGTCTCCAACACTGTCACCGTGGTCCCTCCGCCGTGGTCCCTCCGCCGTGGTCCCTCCGCCGTGGTCCCTCCGCCAGGGTCCCTCCGCCAGGGTCCCTCCGCCGTGGTCCCTCCGCCGTGGTCCCTCCGCCATGGTCACTCCGCCGTGGTCCCGTCAACGTGGTCCCTCCGCCGTTTTCCCTCCGCCGTTTTCCCTCCGCCGTGGTCCCTCCGCCATGGTCACTCCGCCGTGGTCCCTCCACCGTGGTCACTCCGCCGTGGTCCCTCCACCGTGGTCACTCCGCCGTGGTCCCTCCGCCGTGGTCCCTCCGCCGTGGTCCCTCCGCCGTGGTCCCTCCACCGTGCTCCCGCCACCCACTCACATCTTCCCATCCCCACCCCCTCCCTCAGAGACTGCTCCCTCCCTCCATCCTCCCCTCCCTCTCACAATCCCTCCCCCCCAATCTCTCTTCCTCACACCTCCTTTCTCACTCTGAAGAAGGGTCTCGACCAGAAATGTCGCCCATTCCTTCTCTCCAGAGATGCTGCCTGTCCCGCTGAGTTACTCCAGCATTTTGTGTCTGTCCTCGACCCGATCTCACCCCCCCTCCTCCACTCTCTCCCTCCCAATCTCTTTCATCCCTCCTCACCCCCCCTTGTCTCATTCCCTCTATCTTCACCTCCCTCCATCGATCTCTCCCTCCCCGTCCCACACTCCCAGTGCCTTCCCTCCAGCAGCCGGTCTGCGTACTGCCCCCCCCCTTACGTCTGACACCATCCTCTCCTTGGAGGTGACGTTTGGATGAGTGCATCACATTGGCGTGGCAGTAGAGTTGCTGCCTCACAGCACCAGAGGCCCGGGTTCAACCTTGACTACGGGTGCCGCCCGTGTGGAGTTTGCACATTCTCCCCGTGACCGTGTCTGGGTTTCACCGGGCACGACATCCGGAGGCTGCAGCGAATCGGCCGATCAGCTGAGAAGGTTGTTGGCTGCGACCTTCCTTCTATTGACGGACTGTACACTGCAAGGGCCAGGAAGCGAGCGGGCAAGATCATCTCTGACCCCTCTCACCCTGGCCACAAACTCTTGACTGTCAAAGCCGCCACCGCCAGATATAAAAACAGCTTTTTTCCACGAGCAGTAGCTCTACTCAATAACCAAAAATCTGTAGCCTCCTTTTGCTCTGGTATTTTATTTCATTCGCATGTTTAATCGATAATGCTTTATTATTAATCTTTAATGTTTTATGTGTCATTCCTAACTGTCACTGTATGTCACGTTGTTACTTGTGGGCGGAGCACCAAGGCAAATTCCTTGTATGTGAATACTTGGCCAATAAACTTATTCATTCATTCATTCCTCCCGCATTCTAAATGCATGTGCGTTAGTAGATTAATTGGGCCACTGTAAATTGCCCTCAAGTGTGTAGGGAGTGGATGAGAAAGTGGAATAACATAGAACAAGTGTGAACGGGTGTTCGATGGTCAGCATGGACTCGGTGGGCCGAAGGGCCTGTTTCCATGCTGTATTTAATTAATCGATTCAATCAATCAACTTTAACAATCCGTCTTCTCCCTGTAAATAATCTCTAGTGGATAGACACGTGTGGACTCTGGAGAATCTAGGGATATGGTACGGGAAGTGGCCCTTGGGCCCTCTGAGTCCACACCGACCAGCAATCACCCATTCACACTAGTGCTGGGTAGAAACAAGGAATTGCAGATGCAGGTTTACCAATGAAAGATGCTGGATGCTGGACAATAAGTGCAGGAGTAGACCATTTGGCCCTTCGAGCCAGCACCACCATTCACTGTGATCATGGCTGATCATCCCCAATCAGTACCCCGTTCCTGCCTTCACCCCATATCCCTTGACTCCGGTATCTTTAAGAGCCCTATCTAGCTCTCTCTTGAGAGAGTTCAGAGAATTGGCCTCCAGGAATTCAGGAAGCCTCCAGAGAATTGGCCTCCACCGCCTTCTGAGGCAGAGAATTCCACAGATTCACAACTCTCGGGGTGAAAAAGTGTTTCCTCATCTCCGTTCTAAATGGCTTACCCCTTATTCTTAAGCTGTGGCCCCCGGTTCTGGACTCCCCGAACATCGGGACCATGTTTCCTGCCTCTAGCGTGTCCAAACCCTTAATAATCTTATATTTCAATAAGATCACCTCACATCCTACTAAATTCCAGAGTGTATACAAGCCCAGCCACTCCATTCTATCAACATATGACAGTCCCGCCATCCCAGGAATTAACCTTGTGAACCTACGCTGCACTCCCTATGCACGAGAAAGTGGGAGATCATAGAACTAGGGTGGTAAGACACAAAATGCTGGAGTGACTCAGCAGGTCAGACAGCATCCCTGGAGAAAATGGGTCTCACATCGGGTCTCTTTAATCAGTCTGAAGGTCCCGACCCAAAACGTCACCGATCCATGTTCTCCAGGGATGTTGCCTGACCCACTGAGTTACTTCAGCATATTGTCTCTTTCCACCCTAATTCTATGATCTCCAACTTTCTCACTCATTCCCGACACACCTGGGGCAATTTACAGAATTTACATGCAGACTTGATGGACTGAATGTCCTGTTTCTGTTATATATATATCTCTTCCATACAACCCATGTATAAATAGTTCAATTCACCATTGCCTGGTACACGGGGCTGCACGGTGGCGCGCCGGTAGAGTCGCTGCCTCACAGCGCCAGAGACCCGGGTTCAATCCCGACCGCGGGGTGCTGTCTGTGTGGAGTTTGCACGTTCTCCCCGTGACCTCGTGGGTTTCCTCCGGGCCCTCCAGTTTCCTCCCACATCCCAGAGACATGTGGGCTTGTAGGTTAATTGGCTTCGATAAAATTGTAAATTGTCCCTAGTTTGTGTGGGATAGTGTTAGTGTGCGGGGATCGCTGGTCGGCGCGGACTCGGTGGGTCGAAGGGCCTGTTTCCGCGCTTTATGTCTAAACCAAACTGCACTAAACCCAGCAGGCTCGTTGCTCTGAGTGGCTTGTTTCTGTGGTACTTAGGTATGTGGGGACAGTGAAATTCATTTTTTGCGTGCAGTTCAGTAAATATTTGACCACACCATGGGCACAATCACACTTGCACTCCTGTGCAGCATAGAGTGTAAAATGAGTAGATTACACTTAAGAGATTTTAGCCAGAGGATAGTGAATCCGTGGAATTCAGTGCCAGCCAGCTGTGGAGGCCGAGTCTATGGATATTTTGTACGGCAGAGATCGATAAGGTTCGTGATTAGTACTGGAGTCAGGGGTTATGGGGAGAAGGCAGGAGAATGGGGTTGAGAGGGAGAGATCGATCAGCCACGATTGAATGGCGGAGTAGACTCAATGGGCTGAATGGCCTCATTCTACTCCTATCACATGAATTTCAGTTTCGGTTTAGTTTATTGTAAGGCTTTTGTTGCGTGCTAACCAGTCAGCGGAAAGACAACACATGATTACAATCGAGCCGTCCGTAGATGAGGGAATAACGATTAGTGCAAGGTAAAGCTGGCAAAGACCGATCAAAGATTGTCCGAGGGTCACCAATGAGGTAGATGGTAGTTCAGGACCACTCTCTGGTTGTGGTAGGATGGTTCAGTTGCCTGATAACAGCTGGGAAGCAACTGTCCCTGAATCTGGAGGTGTGCGGTGCACAGGACTTGCCGACTTGTATACTATAAGCTCAAAATTGTTTAAAATATAGTCTTAACTTGTTTGACAAAACAAACTGTATATAAAGCAGGCACACACACAATCCAAATATATTTGGGACATTTATTTAATTATAGATATATCTCATATTTAAAATACATTCACCATAGAATTCATATATATATATTTTTAGCTCTCTTTAAATCATTTTAATTTCACCCTTTTAACTGCTAAACAGGATGCGATCTCAAGTTTTAGAAAAGAAATTCAATAAAATATATATCTTACTATAAAGTTACAACATATTGTTATAGGGAACATGGCACTGTGTGGAGGAGCTCAGCACAGAATGGAGGAGTACAAGACATCGTTCCAGGGCTCCAGGAGATACTGCAGACCAGACCAGAACCAGCCTCCGCAGACGGTGATAAAACCCGCCGCGACTACCCCCCCCTCCCCTCCCCAGCTCGGATCCGCGCCGACCAGCAACCCCCGCACACTAACACCACCCTACACACACACACGGGACAAAATTTTACATTTACACCAAGCCAATCAACCTACAAACCTGTACGTCTTTGGAGTGCGGGAGGAAACCGGAGATCCCGGAGAAAACCCACGCAGTTCACCGGGAGAACGTGCAAACTCCGCACAGACAGCGCCCGTGATCGGGAGCAAACCCGGGTCTCCGGTGCTGCAAGCGCTGTAAGGCGGCAACTCTACCGCTGCGCCACCGCGCCTTTCTTTTACATAAAGGTGGCGCAGCGGTAGAGTTGTCGCCTCACAGCGCCAGAGACCCGGGTTCGATCCCGACCACGGGTGCTGTCTGTACGGAGTTTGCACGTTCTCTTCAGTGAAATTGTAAATTGTCCCTAGTGTGTGTGTAGGATAGTGCTAGTGTGCGGGGATCCATGTCGGCACGGTCTCGGCGGGCCGAAGGGCCTTTTTCTGCGCCATATCTCTTAAAACTCGAAATTCGGCCAATCAGCCCATTGAATCTGCTACGCCATTTGACATTTGCACCTTCTCCCCGTGACCTGCGTGGGTTTTCTCCGGGTGCTCCGGTTTCCTCCCACACTCCAAAGACGTGCAGGTTTGTAGGTTAATTGGCTTTGGTTAAAATTGTAAATTGTCCCTAGTGTGTGTAGGATAGTGTTAGTGTGACGAGGTGATCGCTGACCGGCGCCGACATGGTGGGCCGAAGGGCCTGTTTCCACGCAGTATCTCCGAACTAATCTAAACTAGAAATTCGTTTAACTTTGCTCCCCAAAGCAAATCCTACCAGACTCTCACGGTGTAGAAACAAAGAACTGCAGATACTGGTTAATACACAAAGTGCTGGAGTAACTCAGCGGGACAGGCAGCATCTATGGAGAAAAGGAATGGGTGATGTTTTGGGTCGAGACCCTTCTTCGGACTGAGGGTCGGTGGAAAAGGGAACGAGAGATGCAGAGATAAAGGGAAAAGGTGATGCAGAGAGATATAGAATGAATGAATGAAAGATATGCACAAAATGTAACCATGATAAAGGAAACAGGCCATTGTTAGTGGTGAGCTAGGTGAAAACGAGTTACAGACAATGAGACTTAACAGGACGACTGCCCCCTGTCCCGCTGAGTTACTCCAGCATTTTGTGTCTATCTTTGGTTTAAACCAGCGTCTGCAGTTCCTTCTTACACATTTTAAATGGCCTGCTCAGTTTCTTATAGATACGTCCACTTCTGTACCACGGACATCCTCGCTATTACATCCAGTCTGAAGAAGGGTCTCGACCCGAAACCTCACCTCTCCACGTTCTCCTGTCCCGCTGAGTTGCTCCAACAGATAAGACACAAAATGCTGGGGTGACTCAGCGGGACAGGCAGCATCTCTGGAGGAAACGGGATAGGTGACGTTTCCAGTCTGAAGAAGGGCTTCGACCTGAAACGTCACCCACTCCTTCTCTCCAGAGATGCTGCCCGTCCCGCTGAGTTACTCCAGCATTTTGTGTTTCCTTCTTCGGCGATGATTCGGGTCGGGACCCTACTCCAGGCTCCAGTGCGAAATATCTTCCCACGCGGGTTACATGAGCTTTGAATCTTTTTTTGGGGGGGGGGGGGGGACACATGGAAAAATAGGTGCAGGATGAGGCCATTCGGCCCTTCGAGCCAGCACCGCCATTCTATATGATGATCATGGCTGACTCTCTCTTGAAACCATACGCACACGCACACACACGTGGCCTTTAGACCGATCGCAACCGCTGGGTTGATTTGGTTCGAGTCTGCAGCATGGGCTCCTGAAGTTGGCTTTCCTTGATTACGACTAGACCCCTTTGGAGGTTGTGGCCGGGATTAAGCCCCTGTCCCGCTGTACGAGTTTACCCAAAAGCTCTCCCGAGCTAACGGCAGGTACTCGGGAAACGCGGTAACCTCGTGAGGTTTTTCCAACATGTTGAAAAATGTCCACGAGAGCCCCGAGTACCTACGAGCGGCCATTACCGTAATTCTCCGAGTTCGAATCAGGGGAGAACTCGGGAGAACACTTGAATTACCTCGTACAGTGGGACAGGCCCCTTTAAGATCATCCACTCTGGCTGGGCTCCGACAAAAATGACAAACCAAACCAAGTCATAAACAGGACACAATACCGAAGACGGCAGGGACTTGGCAAAACAGTGCAAACTGTGCTCTGAAATATAAAGCACTCGGTGGCTTTTTTTATTCTTATCTCTGTTGAAAACACACAATTCACTTGGACAATAAATATATATAATATATGTTCATCTGTATAGGTACAACGGTTTTCTCTCCCTCGGGGTTTACAACGTGTACCCTCGATGACACTCAGCACATTTAAGAATCTGCGGTCACGGGAAAAACATTTCACGACATTTTCAAAATCTACCACCATTTTGAATAAAACACGACTGAGACTCACGGACACTGGGAAGAGGTCATCTCTTTCTGCTTCACGGCCAGGGCAGCACTGCGGCACAGCGGGTAGAGTCGCCGCCTCACACACAGCGGCAGAGCCCTGGGTCTCCCCGGTTCGATCCCGGCTACGGGCGCTTGTCTGCACGGAGTTTGTACGTTCTCCCCGTGTCCCGCGTCGGTTCTCTCCGAGATCTTCGGTTTCCCCCCGCGCTCCAGAGGACGTGCAGGTTTGTAGGTTAATTGGCTTGGCGTAAGTGTGAATTGCCCCGTGTGTGTGTAGGGTGGTGTTAGTGTGCGGGGATCGCTGGTCCGCATGACCTCGGTGGGCCGAAGGGCCTGTTTCTGTGCTGTATCTCTATAGTTAACCAAACTAAACCCAGGTTTTGGGTGCTCTGGCAGCTCACCGGACAGGGCTGCTCTTTGTTTCTTCGGCCGAGAGGGTCAGGAATGTTGTAACAACATCAAGCCGGGAGCTTGGTCAAGAGGAGAACGGACGCAGAAGACTGTTGGGTCCCATGCCCCCGTTACACGTGGGGTATAATGGTTCATCACCCGTCCATTCTCTCGACACAAGGACAAGCAGGCGTTTGAAGTCTCAGAGTAACTCAGCGGGTCAGGCAGCATCTCCGGAGAACATGGACGCGCGATGTTTCGGGTCGGGAGTGCTTCTTCCCACACTCCAAAGACGTGCAGGTTTGTAGATTAATCGGCTTCTGTAAATTGTCCTTAGTGTGTGTGGGATAGTGTTAGCGTGCGGGCATCGCCAGTCGGCGCAGGCATGGTGGTGGCCAAAGGGCCTGTAACCCTAAACTGAACTAATTAGGATCAATAGACAATAGACGCAGGAGTAGGCCATTCAGCCCTTCGAGCCAGCATCGCCATTCACTGTGATCATGGCTGATCATCCCCAATCAGTACCCCGTTCCTGCCTTCCCCCCATATCCCCCGACTCCGCTATGTTTAAGAGCCCTATCTAGCTCTCTCTTGAAAGCATCCAGAGAACCGGCCTCCACCGCCCTCTGAGGCAGAGAATTCCACAGACTCATCACTCTCTGTGAGAAAAAGTGTTTCCTCGTCTCTGTTCTAAATGGCTTACCCCTTATTCTTAAACTGTGTGGCCCCTGGTTCTGGACTCCCCCAATATCGGGAACATAGAAATATTGAAATTAGGTGCAGGAGTAGGCCATTCGGCCCTTTGAGCCTGCACCGCCATTCAATATGATCATGGCTGATCATCCAACTCAGTATTCCGTACCTGCCTTCTCTCCATACCCTCTGATCCCCTTAGCCACAAGGGCCACATCTAACTCCCTCTTAAATATAGCCAATGAACTGGCCTCAACTACCCTCTGTGGCAGAGAGTTCCAGAGACCCACCACTCTCTGTGTGAAAAAAGTCCTTCTGATCTCGGTCCTAAAGGATTTCCCCCTTATCCTTAAGCTGTGACCCCTTGTCCTGGACCTCCCCAACATCGGGAACAATCTTCCTGCATCTAGCCTGTCCAACCCCTTAAGAATTTTGTAAGTTTCTATAAGATCCCCTCTCAATCTCCTAAATTCTTGAGAGTATAAACCGAGTCTATGCAGTCTTTGTTCATAAGACAGTCCTGACATCCCAGGAATCAGTCTGGTGAACCTTCTCTGCACTCCCTCTATGGCAATAATGTCCTTCCTCAGATTTGGAGACCAGAACTGTACGCAATACTCCAGGTTTGTTCTCACCAAGACCCTATACAACTGAAGTAGAACCTCCCTGCTCCTATACTCAAATCCTTTTGCTATGAAAGCTAACATACCATTCGCTTTCTTCACTGCCTGCTGCACCTGCATGCCTACTTTCAATGACTGGTGTACCATGACACCCAGGTCGTGCTGCATCTCCCCTTTTCCTAATCGGCCACCATTTAGATAATAATCTGCTTTCCTATTTTTGCCACCAAAGTGGATAACCTCACATTTATCCACATTATACTGCATCTGCCAAACATTTGCCCACTTACCCAGCCTATCCAAGTCACCTTGCAGTCTCCTAGCATCCTCCTCACAGCTAACACTGCCCCCCAGCTTAGTGTCATCCGCCTTCAATTCCCTCATCCAGATCATTAAGATATATTGTAAATAGCTGGGGTCCCAGCACTGAGCCTTGCGGCACCCCACTAGTCACTGCCTGCCATTGTGAAAAGGACCCGTTTACTCCTACTCTTTGCTTCCTGTTAGCCAGCCAGTTCTCTATCCACATCAATACTGAGCCCCCAATGCCGTGTGCTTTAAGTTTGTATACTAATCTCTTGTGTGGGACCTTGTCGAAAGCCTTCTGGAAGTCCAGATACACCACATCCACTGGTTCTCTCCTATCCACGATACTAGTTACATCCTCGAAAAATTCCACAAGATTCGTCAGACATGATTTACCTTTCGTAAATCCAACATGTTTCCTGCCTCTAGCGTGTCCAAGCCCTTAACAATCTTATATGTTTCAATGAGATCCCCTCTCATCCTTCTAAACTCCAGAGTGTACAAGCCCAGCTGCTCCATTCTCTCAGCATATGACAGTCCCACCATCCCGGGAATTAACCTTGTAAGGAAGGAATGCCCAGCCCAACAAGTTTAATCCATGAGTTCTACTTCCCAACAGCCATCAGGCTATTAAACACAACAACCTTCAAACAGCCTCCGAACTTGAAGACTTTCTTTGTGACTTCACTTCTCTGCTGGCCCTTATTTATTTCTGCGTTTCTTTATATAAACGGAACTTTTCTTGTTGCTCATTATTGTGCTGCAGCAAGTATGAATTTCATAGCCCTGTTTCGGGAGATATGACAATAAAATGCTCCAGATTCTAATAGGAACCCAAGGGGCCCCTGCATGGAACGAGCTGTCGGACAAATCTTTAGTCAAAGGGCAGTTAATCTGTGTAAATCATTGGCACAGAGGCCTGCGAATATTTTTAAGGCAAATTCTTGATTAGAACGGGGGGGGGGGGGTCTAGGGTTTTGGGGAGAAGGCAGGAAAATGGGATTAGGAGGCAGAGATCAGCCATGATTGAATGGCAGAGTAGATTCGATGGGCCGAATGGCCTAGTTCTACTCCAATTACTTGTGAAGAAGCAGTCACTATTTCAACGTTTAAGGATCAAGAACTGAACGTGAGCAGGTGGGGCTGGTGTAGATGGGGCATGTTGGCCGGCGTAGACAAGTATCACCCTGTAAGGGTCCCGACCCGAAACATCGCCTGTCCACGTTGTCCACAGATGCTGCCTGACCCGCTGAGTTACTCCGGCACTTTGTGTTGGGTTTTTTTCTGGTTTGTAAACCAGCATCTGCAGTTCCTTGGCCCTCCGTTCTCGAGCTTAATCCAGCGAAGGCCTGGGCCGACTACCGTCTACGCGGCCTCTCACAAACTGCCCCAGGTCACCGAACCTCCGCGTGGACGGTCGATCCTGGTGAGGCGCAGTAACACACGCGCACGCACGCACGTACACACACACACCTGCGCACGCACCCGCACGTACACAACCGCGCGCGCACATGCAGACACACACGTACACACCCACACACACGCACTCGCACGTACGCACACCCACGCGCGCAGACACACGCACGCATGTGCACACATCAGTACGCACGCACGTACACACACCTGCATGCACGTACACACACCCACGCGCGCCCAGACACACGCTCGTACACACACCCGCACGCACTTACGCACGCACATAGACAAACACACACTCCGCCATGGGAGGAAACTCCTCTCCTGATAACCCAGGGACTAGTCACCCGGCGGACATCCTGCGTCGGAGCGCAAACCGCTCGTCTCGAGAAACGTAGCCGGCTGAAACAGTGGGCTCAGGGGAGGTGGGGGCGGGGAGAACGACAGGGGGTGTTTAAGCTAGTCTGCGAGCGGCAGGGGAAGGGGAGTCCTGTACCCCGTTGGCCTGCCACGAGGCGAGGCGAGGCGAGGCCGGAAGGTGTCAGCACAAACGCAACGCGAGAAACAACGACGTAGAGATCGCCCGGTAGCTTCACCCACAACGTGGCCCGCCTGGGGGGGGGGGGGGGGGGGGGGAAGAGTCGGGGGTGACCCGTCTCACTGCCCCCCTCGCTCCCCTCCTCACTTATTCTCGATCAGCTTCTGTACTTTGTACACGAGGTCCCGGGCCAGCTTCAGAACCTGCTTGGTGTCGTGGTGCTCCGCCATCTCTGTAAGGCAGCAACAGGAGACAAGAATGATCCCAGTGGGTCAGCGCATGACCAGCGGCTGCCAGCACCAGGCCGCTGCTCGCTGGGGTTTAGGGGGTTGAGGGGGGAACCTCAACGAAACGTACAGGCTAATGAAACGCGTAGATAGCGTGGATGTGGGGAGGATGTTTCCGCTGGTGGGAGAGTCCAGGACCAGAGGGCACAGCCTCAGAATTAAAGGGCGCTCTTTTAGAAAGGAGGTGAGGTGGAACGTCTTTAGTCAGAGGGTGGTGAATCTGTGGAACTCATTCCACAGACGGCTGTGGAGGCCAAGTCAGTGGATATTTTTAAGGCAGATTCTTGATTAGTAAGGGTGTCAGAGGTTATGGGGAGAAGGCAGGAGAATGGGTTTAGGAGGGAGAGATAGATCAGCCATGATTGAAAGGTGGAGTAGACTCGATGGGCCGAATGGCCCAATTATACTACAAACTTGTGAACGTGTGAGACAGGCCAGTTAGGTTCAGGTTGATTACTGTCACATGCACGGAGGCCCAGCGCACGGCTTCGTCTCCTGTGGCCCAATGGGGACCGCACGCACAGTGGCGCAGCGGTGGAGTTGCTGGGATGGTCCCTGCCTCAACCCCCTCCTGCGGCAGCTCGTTCCGTACACCCACCCACCCTGTGTGAGAAATTACTCCCCCACCTCTCCCACTCACCGTTGAAGAACTTGATGATGTCGGTGAAGTCCATGTTGTTCTCCAGGATGATGTCCCGGTACAGCTCCACCATGGACAAGGCGATGAACAGGACAAAGTGCGGTGACGAGGCGTAGCCGGCCGCCCAGATGGTCTCCCACACGGAGAACACGTCGCCGTAGACCAGCTCTGCACGGGGGGGGCGACAAGCGGACGGGCTGGTGGGAACTGCGCGGGCACGGAGAGAGACCACCCCCTCCCCGGTCCCACCACAGCGAGACCACCCACCCACCCATCGACTCCCTACACATCCTCCACTAAGACACCACAACCAGTTCGCAATAACCAACCTGATCTCCCGGTGGCTCAGCACTTCAACTCCCCCTCCCATTCCCAATCCGACCTTTCTGTCCTGGGCCTCCTCCATGGCCAGAGTGAGTCCCACCGCAGATTGGAGGAGCAGCACCTCATATTTCGCTTGGGTAGTTTACACCCCAGCGGGTATGAACATTGACTTCTCCAATTTCAGGTAGTCCCTGCTTTCTCCCTCCTTCCCCTCCCCTCCCCAGCTCCCCCACAACCCACTGTCTCCGCCTCTTCCTTTCTTCTTCACCCTCCCCCCCCCCATCCCCACATCAGTCTGAAGAAGGGTCTCGACCCGAAACGTCGCCTATTCCTTGCTGCCTCACCCGCTGAGTTTCTCCAGCATTTTTGTCCACCTTTAATTCTGAGGCTGCGACCTCTGGTCCTAGACTCTCCCACTGGTGGAAACATCCTACCAGTTATCAGGCAACCGAATCGCCCTACCTACAACCGGAGAACAGTGCGGAACTACTATCTACCTCGTAGGTGACCCCTGGACTATCTTTGATCGGACTACACTGCACTAAACGTTATTCCATGTGAGAGGGGAGGAGGGGGGTGGAGAGGGGTGGAGAAATGGGGGGGGGAAGAGAAACACTGACCTCGCTTGAAGTCCAACAGGAACCATCGGTAACTGAAGTAGAAGTGGGTGTAGTCTCCATTCTGGTGCATTAACTCAAAGAGTTCTGAGTCCAGGATCTGCAAAGATGCACTTTGTTAGAGAGCTCACCCTTGCTGCAAGAACAAGCTCGACTCTCCCCCCTCCCCCCCACCCCCCGATCGCCATCCATTCACTCATTCACTGCCCCCCCCCCCCCCCCCCCCCCGACTCTAGCGGCAAACAGTGGGAGGAAACCAGAGCAGCCGTAGAAAACCCACACGGTCACAGGGAGAACGTTGCAAACTCCGCACAGACAGACAGACAGACAGACAGACAGACAGACAGACAGACAGACAGACAGACAGACAGACAGACAGACAGACAGACAGACAGACAGCACCCCAGGTCAGGCTGGAACCCGGCTCTCTGGCCCTGCTCTACCCGCTGTTCCACCGTGGTCCCGTGAAATCTCCGGCAATATACCCCCCCCCCACTCCCTGCTCCCTTATCCGAATTCCCCCTCAATAGGGGAGGAAGGGGAGGGGGAGCAGGGACGTACCTGGATGAGGGAGCGCATGTTGGCAAAGTGAGTGTCCATGGCGCCGCCGTGCGGGAAGTTCTGGTTCATCCTCTTCATCAGCTGCGTGAAGCAACTGAACGCCATCCACTCTGTAGGGGGCAGGGAGTCACAAGCATCACAAGCAGTCAGACAGCTCGTCTCCCCCCCCAGATGCCCTCGGCAGCGGGCGTTGGGGAACTCAGTTTCGTTTAGCCCAGCTTAGCTTAGATTAGTTTAGGTCAGTTTAGTTTAACTTAATTCACCGTTGTTTAGTTTAGGTTAGCTTAATTTAGTTTAGATTAGTTTATTTTTATCAGTTTAGTTTAATCCAGCTTAGCACAGCATCGATCATCGAAGGTAGACAAAAGTGCTGGAGAAACTCAGCGGGTGAGGCAGCGTCTATGGGGCGAAGGAAATAGGCGACGTTTTGGGCCGAGACCCTTCTTCAAATGTAGAACGGTTCGTTGTTGGCTGAGGGGAAAGGTGACAACGAGGCAGACAAAGGACAAAATTAATCAGGAGGATGGTGAGTTTGGTCGGTGAACTAGGGTGGGGGGGAGGGGACAGAGAGAGAGGGAAAGCAAGGGCGACTTGAAGCTAGAGAAGTCAATGTCCATGCCGCTGGAGTGTGTAAGCTGCCCTCCAATCTGCGCTGGGCCTCATAGATGGATATGGATGATGTAGGGGCAGATGGGATGACTTGGCATCGTGTTAAGCATAAACGTTGTGGGCTGAAGGGCCTGTTCCTGTGCAGAGTTCTAGGTTTTGTAGCTCAGAGATAGAGTGTAGAAACAGGCCTTTTGGCCCACAGAGTCCGTGCCGTCCAGCGATCCCCGCACGCAGTAGGGACAATTTACCTCACCTCAGAGCCGATTAACCGACACAGCTGCACGTCTTTGGAGTGTGTGGGGGGGGGGGAACTGGAGATCCCGGAAAAACCCCACACACTGAATTTCTGAACTAAACTAGACTAGTCAGTGATAACGTGTTTGTCAACTAACTCTATCGACGTTTTGGGCTAAGAGGATCTCTCTAGTTCCTGAGGGTATAAAAAATGGAACAAATATACCGACATAAATGAGTTAGTCTGGAGTCAGGAAACAGGAAATTCATGACAATGCACTCAATATTAATTCAGAAATGAGATTTGGAATTATTACAGGCAATTCAAACCGATTTTTAAAAAATGACTCCGGACATCAGTGCAGGCGGGCGGGCGGGCGGGGATAATGGTGAATAAATAACTTGCCGTTATCCAGAACAACGAGTAGAGGAGCCAGCAGGTCGCACATCCCTTGCACATAACCAATCTCCAAATGCTGCCAGATATAACTGCAAAATAGAGTCACATAGTGATACAGTATGGAGACAGGCCCTTCGGCCCAACTAGCCCGTACCGGCCTACACGTACCAGCTGGTCTGAAGCTGGGCTCTCAGTCTGAAGAAGGGTCCCGATCCAAAACGTCACCCATTCCTTCTCTCCACTTGTTGCGCTGAGTGACCCCAGCAATAGACAATAGACAATAGGTGCAGGAGTAGGCCATTCGGCCCTTCGAGCCAGCACCGCCATTCAATGTGATCATGGCTGATCATCCCCAATCAGTACCCCGTTCCTGCCTTCTCCCCTTATCCCCTGACTCCGCTATTTTTATGAGCCCTATCTAGCTTTCTCTTGAAAGCATCCAGAGAACCGGCCTCCACCGCCCTCTGAGGGAGAGAATTCCACAGACTCACAACTCTCTGTGAGGAAAAAGTGTTTCCTCGTCTCTGCTCTAAATGGCTTACCCCTTATTCTTAACCATTTTGTGTCCAGGTCAGACAGCATCTCTGGAGAGAAGGAATAGGTGACGTTTCGGGTCGAAACCCCATCTTCAGACTGAGAGTCAGGGGAAAACGAGAGATGTGGAGAGATATAGAACAAAGGAATGAAAGAAATGCAGAAAAATCTGTAACAATGATAAAGGAAACAGGCCATTGTTAGCGGTGGGCTAGGTGAAAACTAGTTGCAGACAACGAAACTCGTTTGTTTTCACCTCGCACACAGCTAACAATGAGCGGGTACACAGAAGGCTGGAGAAACTCAGCGGGTGCAGCAGCATCTAAGGAGCGAAGGAGATAGGCAACATTTCGGGCCGAAACCCTTCTTCAGACTAACTGCTAACAATGAGCAGTTGTTAAATATGCATGAGGCAGGCAGGCAGGAGGAGCTGCAGATGCTGAAAATCTGAAATAAAACCAGAAGATGTGGGGATCTCTCAACTGATCAGGCGGCCTCTATTGAAAGGGAAACAGTTGACGTTTCAAGTCTTATATCTTTCAACAGTCGCAGATACAGAGAGCTGGAGTAACTCAGTGGGTCAGGCTGCAATATTATGGGCAAGTGAACCATCCTACCACAACCAGAGAGCGGTCCTGAAAGACTATCCACCTCATTGGTGACCCTCGGACTATCCTTGATCAGTATTTGCTGGCTTTACCTTGCACTAAACGTTATTCCTGTATCAAGTATCTGTGCACTGTGAATGGCTCGATTGTAATCATGTATTGTCTTTCCGCTGACTGGTTAGCACGCAATAAACGCAACACAGGGGATATGGGGGTGAAAACAGGAACGGGGTACTCAGCCACGATCATATTGAATGGCGGTGCTGGCTTGATGGGCCGAATGGCCTATTTTCTATGTTTTCACTGTACCTCGGTACACGTGACAATAAACTGAACTGAAATGGAGGACGTCATCGATCCGTGTTCTCCACAGATGCTGCCTGACCCACTGAGTTACTCCGGCCCTTTGTGTCTGTAATTGTTGAAGCGCTTGAGTCAGACTTGAGTCATTAACTGTTTCGCTTTCTATAGATGCTGCCTGATCAGCTGAGATCTTCTGGTTTTATTTCAGACTTCCGGCATCTGCAGGTTTTTTAAAAAGTGGGGTAGATTGGAGTGTTTTTTAAGAGTTTGGTTCAGAGATACAGCGCGGAAACAGGCCCTTCGGCCCACTGAGTCCGTGCCGACCAGCGATCCCCGCATTCTAACACTACCCTACACACACTGGGGACAATTTACAATTTTAACGGACACCAATTAACCTGCGAACCTGTACGTCTTCAGTGTGTGGGAGGAAACCGGAGCACCCGGGGAAAACCCACGCAGGTCATGGGGAGAACATACAAACTCCGCGCCCGTGGTCAGGATCGAACCCGCGTCTCTGGGGGCTGGGAGGCAGCAGCTCTACCCATAAGGGGGCGAGGGTTAGAAGAGATATTTACCAGGGTGACTTCCCGAGAGATCGAGGGAGAAAGCTGGGGGCACAGAGTAGGCTGTTAATGGACGGGGTGGGAAATCTTACAAGCAAGGGCCTGGAGAGACTGAAATTGTTCCCATGGCAACAGAGCGAAGGTGATTAGAGGAAGAACACAAGGTGATTTGAGGACACACACATCTTAACGCAGCAGCGAACGCAGAGATCTCTGAAAGTGGCATCACAAGTAGATATCGAGTGGCAAGGAAGGCGTGTGGCGTCTGTAGGAAGGAACTGCAGACGCTGGTTTGCACCGAAGATAGACAGAAAAGTGCTAGAGTAACTCAGCGGGACAGGCAGCATCTCTGGAGAGCAGGAGTGGGTGACGTTTTTGAGTCCGAAAAAAGGGCTCAGTCCCCGAAACGTCGCCCACTCCTTTTCTCCAGAGATGCTGCTCGACCCGCAGAGTTACTCCAGCATGTTGAGCCTTTCTAAGGCGTGTGGTATGTTTGCCTTCATC
Source organism: Raja brachyura (assembly GCA_963514005.1). Next base: position 5,535,589 of record OY740808.1, on the reverse strand, counting down.
TGTCGGGGCATCAGGCCAAGTAATTGGATGCTTTTATGGCGGAGATTGATAAGATTCTTGATCAGTGCGGGTGTCAGGGAGGGAAGGGGGGGGGGGGGGGGGTTATGGGGGGAAGAGGATGAGAGGGGAAGATAGATCAGCCATGAGTGAATGGCGGAGTGGACTCGATGACCCTGTGAGCCCATGACACCAGGGCTCCACAGCCCCCACACCCTGACCCGCTGACTCCACGACAACACTATGGCTCTACGAAACCATGACCCCATGACACTATGACCCCGACATTATGACCCATGACCCCATGATCCTGACAACATGACCCTGACACTACGACCCCATAATGTTATGACCCCATGATACTCTGACCCTCACACTATGACCCAGACACTATGACCCCATGACGCTATGACCCATGACACAATCATGCAATGACACCACCACTCCAGGCCAGGGTGGGGGGTGGGTGGGATTAGCGGGTGGGTGGGTGGGATTAGCGGGTGGGTGAGTGAGTGGGTGGGTGGGATTAGCGGGTGGGTGGGGGGTGGGTGGGATTAGCAGGTGGGTGGGTGGGATTAGTGGGGGGGTGGGTGGGATTAGCGGGTGGGAGGTGGGTGACGTTACCGGGAGGGAGCGGTGCAGCCCACCTACCTACACATGACGTTGCGCAGCTTCTCCAGGTTGCTGGGGGTGAAGTAGCAGTAGTTGCGGTCGCAGCGCTGCACGTCCTTGTCGATGCGGTGCAGGTTCACCGTGTACATGTCCAGCAGCTCTTGCTGAAAGCACACAAGCTCGTCAGTGACAGCAACACAACCAGGCCACTCCGCCCATCACGTCCACCCCCCCGTTCTATCATGGCTGATCTCTCTCTCCCTCCTAACCCCAATCTCCTGCCTTCTCCCCATAACCTCTGACACCCGCACTGATCAAGAATCTGTCTATCTCTGCCTTAAAAATATCCATTGACTTGGCCTCCACAGCCACCTGTGGCAAAGAATTCCACAGATTCACCACCCTCTGACTAAAGAAATTCCTCCTCATCTCCTTCCTAAAGGAACGTCACTTAATTCTGTGGACTGGGAGATTGCAACCTTCATGTGGTCCACCCTGCTTCGACTAATGCAATCGACCCGACGTGCAGAAAACAAATAGATCAAATAGAACAAGTTGGCCTACAACTTTAGGCTGTGCACGCCATACACAAGAAGAAGAATAATTCTGTGCTCTCTGGTCCTAGACTCTCCCACTAGTGGAAACATCCTCTCCACATTCACGGGTTACACAAAAGGCTGGAGAAACTCAGCGGGTGCAGCAGCATCTAAGGAGCGAAGGAGATAGGCGACGTTTCGGGTCGAGACCCTTCTGCAGACTGAAGAAGGGTCTCGACCCGAAACGTCGCCTATCTCCTTCGCTCCTTAGATGCTGCTGCACCCGCTGAGTTTCTCCAGCCTTTTGTGTAATCCTCGATTCTCCAGCATCTGCAGTTCCTTCTTTAACACTCTCCACATTCACTCTATCCAGACCTTCTTTCATTATTCGGTAAGTTTCAATGAGGTTCCCCCTCATCCTTCTAAACTCCAGCGAGTAGCGGCCCAGTGCCGTCAAACACTGCTGCAACACCGTTAACGGCGGCATGGTGGCGCAGCGGGTAGAGCTGCTGCATCACAGCGCCAGAGACCCGGGTTCCATCCTGACTACGGGTGCTGTGTGGGTTTTCTCCGGGTGCCCCGGTTTCCTCCCACACTCCAAAGTCGTGCAGGTTTGTAGGTTAATTGGCTTCTGTAAATTGCCCCTAGTGAGTGTAGGGTCCGTGTTAGTGTGCGGGGATCGCTGGTCGGCGGCGACTCGATGGGCCGAAGGGCCTTTCCTGCGCTGCATCGCTGGACTAAACCAGGTTTATACCCTCTTCTAATCGGGACTCAAGGAGGATCATGGTAAGGCAGCGCCCCGGTACTGACGGGTACCCGAGCCGGCTGCCGGCCCCGTGTCCGGGGTTACGTCTGCGCCCGGGTGGTGTTGGAGAGGGACTACGCGCTGTCCATGGGCACCCTGGGGGTTTTCCGGGACGGCTGGGCACCGCAGGGGGCGGAATACATCCTGCACAAGGACTGTAACATGCTGTTTAATCCTCAGTAATTTGGTTATTTAAGAATGGATAAATGTAATCAAGTATTACAACAGTAAGATAGACACAAAACGCTGGAGTAACTCAGCGGGACAGGCAGCATCTCTGGAGAGAAGGAATGGGCGACGTTTCGGGTCTGAAGAAGGGTCTCGGCTCGAAACGTCACCCATTCCTTCTCTCCAAAGATGCTGCCTGTCCCGCTGAGTTACTCCAGCTCTTTGTGTCTTACTCTTGTAATAAACAATACACAATAGGTGCAGGAGTAGGCCATTCGGCCCCTCGAGCCAGCACCACCATTCAATGTGATCATGGCCGATCATCCCCAATCAGTACCCCGTTCCTGCCTTCTCCCCATATCCCCTGACTCCGCTATCTTTAAGAACCCTATCTAACTCTCTCTTGAAAGCATCCAGAGAACCGGCCTCCACCACCCTCTGCGGCAGAGAATTCCACAGACTCACCACTCAATGGGTGAAAATTTTTTTCCTCGTCTCCGTTCTAAATGGCTGACCCCATATTCATAAACTGTGTGGCCCCTGGTTCTGCACTCCCCCAACATCGGGAACATGTTTCCTGCCTCTAGTGTGTCCAAACCCTTAATAAGATCCCCTCTCATCCTTCTAAACTCCAGAGTGTACAAGCCCAGCTGCTCCATTCTCTCAGCGTATGACAGTCCCGCCATCCCGGGAATTAACCTGGTGAACCTACGCTGCACTCCCTCAATAGCAAGAATGTCTTTCCTCAAATTAGGGGACCAAAACTGCGCACAATACTCCAGGTGTGGTCTCACTAGGGCCCTGTACAACTGCAGAAGGACCTCTTTGCTCCTATACTGCACTCCCTCAATAGTGATAACTGATTAAGTATTGAGGGGGGGGTGGGGGTAGATGAGACCAGGGTACTCACGTTGTAGGTGATGCCAGTGGATGAGGCCGGTGATGCCAGTGCTACGCCTGTCTCTGCCGCGGTCTGGTGCTGCCCCAAACCCCTCTCCGCCCCTCTCTCTCCTCCGGGCAGCTCGTCCTCCATCATCTCCGCACGGTCCCCCTGGGGCCCCTCCACGCCGATTCTCACCGGCCCCTCGAGGGGAACTACTTGCTCCCCGTCCGCAGCCGCCGCCGCGTCGGATCCCTCCGCCCCCGGAACTACTTCCGAGCCGACTGACGCCAATGGCCTCAATCCTTCCGCCAGTGGAACTACTTCCGAACCGTCTGACGCCATGGGAACGTCAGATCCATCCGCCACTAGAACCACTTCTGAGCCGTTTGACGCGGCGGTAACTACCTCCAATCCTTCCGCCAATGGAACTACTTCCAAGCTTTCTAACACCATGGGAACGGGTTCAGATCCATCCGCCAATGGAACTACTTCCAAGCCGTCTGACGCCAATTGTCCGAATCCTTCCACCGTCGGGACTACTTCCGAGCCGTCTGATGCCGGGACAACTACTTCCGGTCCATCCGCCATTGGAACGACATTCAAGGCTTCCGACACAACGGGAACTATTTCCAACCCATCTGACCCCGGGGAAACTACGACCAAGCCCCCTGATGCCACTGGAATTAGTTCAGATCCATCCGCCGCCGGGACTACTTCCAGGCCGTTTGACCCCATGGCGACAACGTCCGATCCTTCCGCCGTTGAAACAACTTCCGAGCCGTCTGACGCCAAGGGAACCGCATCAGATCCATCCGCCACCAGAACTACTTCTGAGCCTGCTGACGCCCAAGGCACGTCCTCAGATCCATCCGCCATTGGAACTACTTCTGCTCCAACCGCAACACAGTGCACGTCTTCAGATCCCTCCGCCACCGGGACTACTTCCGGCCCCATCGCCACGGGCGGATCTCTTCGCGATCCCCCCGCCAACGGGACTACTTCCGGCCCCTTCGCCACGGGCGGGTCTCTTCGTGATCCCTCCGCCCGAGGGACTACTTGCGGCCCCTGCGTGGCGGGATCCGCTCCTTCTTCACCCCGCGGAGCGCGTCCTGCCGCCGGTCGCCCGTTCCGGGGCGCTGCCGCTTCGCCCGGGGCCGGCGCCGCTTCACGCGGCCCTCCCTCGTGCCCCGGGGCCAGGAGGCCGCGCTCTGCCCCTCCCTGCGCGCTCAGGCCCGGCTCCCAGTCGCCGGGGGCCGGGGGTGGAAGGTCGGGGGAGCAGGGTCCCCCGGTCACGGGCTTCTCCCCGCTACCCGCTGCCGCTGCCGCTGCCACCATCTTTCTCCATTGGTTCCCCATCACCTTCTTCCACCGAGTCAAAGACCTGAGAGCAAAGGGGGTCTGGTTATTGTGGGGATAGAGGGGGGGGCTCGGCAGAACGCTACCCGGATTAGGGGGTGTTAGCTACGGGGGGGGGGGGGGGGGGGGGGGGATGGGACACAGACAGATTCTCCGGGAACAACAGGGATTGAGGGGAAATCTGATCGCAGTATATCGAATAACTGTACTTAAAATTACTCTGTCCAACCTGTCCCTGCCGCTGAAGCCCTCTGACCCAGGCAACATTCTGGTAAACCTCCACGACACCCTCTCCTGTGATGGGGGTGACCAGAAATGCACGCAATACTCCAAATACGGCCCTGACCAAAGTCTTAACAAAGTCCTACCAGCATCCGACTCCATGCGATGAGCGCGATCAAACTAGAAGCGGGGGCCGCGCGGAGGTCGGGTGATCCCCTGTACAGGGCCGTTCCCGCCAGCATGCGGCTGCATGCGGCAAGCGCGACCAAACCGGCAGCGAGGGCCGCGCGGAGGTCGGGTGTGTGGCGCATCACGGCACAAAGTGAGGCAAA
>OY740808.1:5403532-5530478 GCA_963514005.1 Raja brachyura | reverse complement strand
TCCCCCCCATCCCACCCCAAACCCCCCCCCCCCCGTTCCGGGTCGGTACCTCGGTGCTGACGGTGGAGTCGCGGTGCATCATACGCTGGACCTGGGCGTCCAGGCTGACGGCCGACGAGCACTTGGCCAGGGCGGCTGCGTGGGACTCCCTCTCCCTCTGCCGCACCACCGCCTCGCACGCCATCCACTCCCCCACCGTCTGTTCGTAGCCGCTCCGCACACCCTGGTCCACCTGGGGGCGGCAGAGAGCAGCAGCCCCCCCGTTAGACAACATACGTCTGACATCCCCCCCCGACCCCCCCTCCATGACCCCCACCCTCACACACCGCCCCGAGTGTTTGAAACACAGACAATAGGAGCAGGTGGAGGCCATTGCCCTTCCAGCCAACACCGCCATTCACTGTGACCCATGGCTGATCATCCACAATCAGTACCCCCGTTCCTGCCTTCTCCCCATGTCCCTTGATTCCGTTAGCCCCCAAGAGCTAAATCTAACTCCCTCTTGAAAACATCCAGTGAATTGGCCTCCACTGCCTTCTGAGGCAGAGAATTCCACAGATTCACAACTCTCTGGGTAGAAAAAGTGTTTCCTCATCTCAGTCCAAAATGACCGACCCCTTATTCTTAAACTGTGGCCCCTGGTTCTGGACTCCCCCCAACACAGGGAAACATTTTTCCTGCATTTAGCCTGTCCAATCCCTAAAGCATGTTATACATTTCTATAAGATCCCCTCTCATCCTTCTAAGTTCCAGTGAATAGACAATAGATTATAGGGGCAGGAGTAGGCCATTCGGCCCCTCGAGCCAGCACCGCCACTCGATGTGATCATGGCTGATCATCCCCAATCTGTACCCCGTTCCTGCCTTCTCCCCATATCCCCTGACTCCGCTACCTTTACAAGCCCTGTTGATCCTTTCTTTCATCGTATGTCATCCCGGGAATCCACCTGGTGAACCTACGCTGCACTCCCTCAACAGCAAGAATGTCCTCCCTCAAATTAGGAGACCAAAATTCCTTCCAGGTGTTCCTACAAGATCCCTTCTCATCCTTCCAAATGCCAGTGGACCCGAGCGCAGTCGGTGCGTGAAGGCCAACGCACCTCCTCCCTCTGCGCCTCGCTCATCCCGAACTGGTAGTGTCCCAGCAGGAAGGGCCACACTTCCCGACGGATCTCCGGATCGATCCCTCCGTAGTAAATCAGTCGGAGCAGCTCCACTTCCTCGTAGCCCTGAGACCGGAACACAAAACACGGCCGGTTAATTAGTCATGGAGCAATACAGCGTGGAAACAGGCCCTTCGGCCCAACTCGCCCATACTGGCCAACAATGTCCCAGTCCCACCTGCCAATGTCCCGTTTGGCCCACATCCCTCCAAACCCGGCCTATCCATCTTAGACAAAAGACAACAGACAAGAGGTGCAGGAGTAGGCCATTCGGCCCATCCAGCCAGCACTGCCATTCAATGTGATCATCCACAATCAGTACCCCGTTCCTGCCTTCTCCCCATATCCCCTGACTCCGCTATCTTTAAGAGCCCAATCCAGCTCTCTCTTGAATGTATCCAGGTCCTCCACCGCCCTCTGAGGCAGAAAATTCCACAGACTCACAATTCTCTGCGAGAAAAAATGTGTTTCCTCATCTCCGTTCTAAATAGCTTAGCCCTTATTCATCCTGTCTAACTGCTTCTTAAATGTTGGGATAGTCCCAGCCTCAACTACCTTCTCTGGCAGCTCGTCCCATACACCCACCACCCTTTGTGTGAAAATGTTACCCCTCAGATTCCTATTAAAACTTTTCTCCTACACCTTAAACCCTCTGGTCCTCGATTCATCTACTGTGGGCAAGAGACTCTGTGCGTCTATTCCTCTCATGATTTTGTACACCTCTATAAGATCATCCCTCATTCTCTTGCGCCCCAAGGAATAGAGACCCAGCCTGCTCAACCTCTCCCTGTAGCTCAGGCCCTCTGATCATTCTTGCCTGTGGTCCCAGGCCTCACGCAAACTGGAGGGGGAGCTCCTCATTGGGCCACTTACAAACTGCAGCGGTCGAGGTGCTACCTCACAGCGCCAGGTTCGATCCCGGCCACGGGTGCTGCCTGCATGGACATCGTACGTGACCGCGTGGGTTTTCACCGGGTGCTCCGGTTTCCTCCCAAGATGTACAGGTCTGTAGGTTAATTATCAATTATCCTGGGTTTGTGTGTAGGGTGGTGCTAGTGTGCGGGGATCACTGGTCAGTGCAGACTCGGCGGGCCGAAGGGCCTGTTTCCGCGCTGTATCTCCAAACTATCACATCAGATCACATTATAAAAGCCACGTTAACTTAAGGAAAACATTTGAGATTTGTCACAAGAGGCTAAATAGGATTTTGTAGCAAAGTATTCTTGATCATTTGCCAGTGATGAAAACTCATTTTCATTTAGTTTAAAGACACAGCGCGGCAACAGGTCCTTCGGCCCACCGGGTCCCCGCCGACCGGCGATCCCCGCACACTAACACTATCCTACACACACTGGGGACAATTTAACATTTATACCAAGCCAATTAACCCACAAACCTGTACGTCTTTGGAGTGTGGGAGGAAACCGGAGCTACCGGAGAAAACCCACGCAGGTCACGGGGAGAACGTACAAACTGTGTACAGACAGCACCCGTGGTCGTGATGGAACCCGGGTCTCTGGCGCTGCGAGGCAGCGACTCTACCGCTGCGCCGCCCTTAAGTGAAGGGTATCTCGTGGCGGTCTGATCTCACTCACCAGTCGGTCGTGGAGGAAGCGGTGCCAGATCTCGCGGGTGAGACCGGAGGCGGCGGTGGAGGGCGCGGCCGGGCTGACGATGGTGTGGTTGACCAGCGCCGACAGGTGCGTCCTCACCGTGGACAGGTGCCTGCAGTACGCCAGCCCTGGGAACAGACCAAGGTGCAGCGGCTGACGCAAGGGTCTCGACTCCAAACGCCACACAATCCTTCTCCCCAGAGATGCTGCCTGTCCCGCTGAGCTTTCGTTTACCGCACGGAAACGGGCACCGAGTCTGCGCCGATCGGCGATCCCCCCTCCCCCCCACGCTGCGGAGAAGGCAGGAAAATGGGCTTATGAGGGAGAGATAGATCAGCCACGATTTAATGTCGACACCAAACGCGGGAGTAACTCAGCGGGACAGGCAGCATCTCCGGAGAGAAGGAATGGGCGACGTTTCGGGTCGAGTCTGAAGAAGGGTCTCCACGATTTCTTCTCTCCAAAGACGCTGCCTGACCCGCTGAGTTAGTCCAGCACTTGGTGTCTTCTTTTGTAAACCAGCATCTGCAGTTCCTGGCCACCACAAAATACTGGACTGGACAACACGCAAACAAAAGCCTTTCACTGTACCTCGCTGAACATGACAGCAGTAGACTAATCTGGAAGTGCGATCAAGGTCGCTAATTGATAGGATAAGTAGTCATAGAGTCATCGAATGATACGGTGTGGAAACAGGCCCTTCGGCCCAACCTGCCCACACCGACCAACATGTCCCAGATGCACTAGTCCCACCTGCCAACGTTTGGTCCATATCCCTCCAAACCTGTCCTATCCATGTACCTGTCTAACTGTTTCTTAAACATTGGGATAGTCCCAGCCTCAATTACCTCCTCCGGCAGCTCGTTCCATACACCCACCGCCCTTTGTGTAAAAAAGTCACCCCTCAGATTCCTATTCAATCTTTTCCCCTTCACCATAAACCTGTGTCCTCTGGTCCTCGATTCCCCTACTCTGGGCAAGAGACTCTGTGCGTCTACCCGATCTATTCCTCTCATGATTTTGTACACCTCTATAAGATCACCCCTCATCCTCCTGCGCTCCAAGGAATAGAGACCCAGCCTGCTCAACCTCTCCCTGTAGCTCACACCCTCTAGTCCTGGCAACATTCTCGTAAACCTTCTCTGCGCCCTTTACAGATTGATAACATCTTTCCTATTACAATAGACAATGGACAATAGGTGCAGGAGTAGGCCATTCGGCCCTTCAAGCCAGCACCGCCATTCAATGTGATCATGGCTGATCATCCCCAATCAGTACCCCATTCCTGCCTTTTCCCCATATCCGCTATTTTTAAGAGCCCTATCTAGCTCTCCATTGAAAGTATCCAGAGAACCGGCCTCCACCGCCCTCTGAGGCAGAGAATTCCACAGACTCACGACTCTCTGGGAAAAAAAGTGTTTCCTCATCTCCGTTCTAACTGGCAAACCCCTTATTCTTAAACTGTGACCCCTGGTTCTGGACTCCCCCAACATCAGGAACATGTTTCCTGCCTCTAGCGTGTTCAAACCCTTAAAGGATCTCGACCCGAAACGTCGCCTATCTCCTTCACTCCTTAGATGCTGCTGCACCCGCTGAGTTTCTCCAGCCTTTTGTGTACCCTTAATAATCTTATAAGTTTCAATGATCCCCTCTTGTCCTTCTAAACTCCAGAGTGTACAAGCCCAGCCGCTCCATTCTCTCAGCATATGAGAGTCCCGCCATCCCGGGAATAAACCTTGTAAACCAACGCTGCACTCCCTCAACAGCAAGAATGTCCTTCCTCAAATTAAGGGACCAAAACTGCACACAATACTCTGAATGTCTCTGAACTGCAACATGACCTCCCAACCTCGCCACTCAATACTCTGGCTGATGAAGGCCAATGAGCCAAACGGTGGCAGCAGGATCCCCGTCTCACGGAGGCGGAAGGATACAGTACTCACATCCGTAGAAGGCCCTGGACAGGATCTGGTACTTCATGTTGTCACAAAGCATCTTCAGAGGGGCCCTGGAGATGGACAAATGGAGAAAGTTCAGATCAACGTCACATCATAGAGGCATTCAGCATCGGGGCTTTGTCGTGTGAGCCAGGGGTCAGCAACCTTGTTCTGCATAGGGGCCGGGACGCATGTCTGTGAGCGGATGGCGGGCCACATCTATCACGTGTACACATGAATCCCGCCCCGGATTGCCGGCATCAAATCACATGTTCACAGGAGGTAGACAACAATGCTGGAGAAACTCAGCGGGTGAGGCAGCCTCGTGCAATCCTCGCGTGTCTCACCTGCTGAGTTTCTCCAGCATTTTTGTCCACCTTCGATTTTTTTTCCCGGCATCTGCAGTTCTTTCTTAAAACGTGTTGACAGAAGGTGCGGGGATGTGCCGGCGGCTTTGCACAGGATGCGGTACGGACAGAGCTCGGCCGCTGCTCGGGGAAGCGCTCGGCGGGCCGGATGATTACGGGGAAAAACCCGTCCGCGAACTGATGATTTTGGTTTTACGGGCCGCATTTGGCCCGGGGGCCGCAGGTTGCCGACCCCCCTGGTGTAAGCAATGGTCAGTGGAGGATCTCGACAGACACTCAATCCATCCGCGAGTCCATGGCCTGCTATCTCCCACATTGGAGACGCTCGGACTATCTTCAATCAGACTTCACTGGACTTTCTTTTGCACTAAACGTTATTCCCCGCCATCCTGTATCTGGACACTGTGGACGGCACAAATGTAATCCCGTATTGTCTTTCCGCTGACTTCAGTTCAGTTTATTGTCACGTGTACTGAGGTACAGTGAAAAGCTTTTTGCTGCGTGCTAACCAGTCAGCGGAAAGACAATACATGATTACAATCGATAATGGACAGCATGCAACTTTTCACTGTACCTCGGTACACGTCGTAAGGTCATAAGGAACTGGAGTAGAATTAGACGATTCAGCCCATCTAGTCTACTCCGCCATTCAATCATGGCTGATCTACATCTCTCCCTCCTAACCCCGTTCTCCTGCCTTCTCCCCATAACCTCTGACACCCGCACTAATCAAGAATTTATCTATCTCTGCCTTAAAAATATCCACTGACCTGGCCTCCACAGCTGTCTGTGGCAAAGAATTCCACAGATTCACCACCCTCTGACGAAATAAATTTCTCCTCATCTCCTTCCTAACAGAACGTCCTTTAATTCTGAGGCTGTGTCCCTAGACTCTCCCTCTGGTGGAAACATCCTCTTCACATCCACTCTATCCGGGCTTTTCACTATTCGGTACGTTTCAATGAGGTCCCGCCATCATTCTTCTAAACTCCAGCGAGTATAGGCCCAGTGCCGACAAACGCTCGTCATAGGTTAACCCGCTCATTCCAGGGATCGTTCTTGTAAACCTCCTCGGGACCCTCTCCAGAGCCAGCACATCCTTCCTCAGATGTGGTGCCCAATATGGCTCAACAATATTCCAAATGTGGCCCGACCAGCTCCTTGTAGAGCCTCAGCGTTACATCCCTGTGTTTGTACGCAAGACCTCGTGAAATAAATACAAGCATTGAGTTTGCACGTGACAATAAACTAGACTAAGGCTTTTTTTCTCGCGTCTTAATGGATTCTGTTTCCGATGATTTTGGTCCGTTTCCAAAAATTGGAGAATTCAATGTTCATAGTTCTGATATAATTATAATGGAATTTAATATAATTCAACGTTCAGGGGTAACATGAGGGGGAACTTCTTTACTCAGAGAGGGGTGGCTGTGTGGAATGATCTTCCAGCAGAAGTGGTGGAGGCAGGATCGATTTTAACATTGAAAAGTAAAGTGGATAGGTATATGGACGGGAAGGGAATGGAGGGGTATGGTCTGAGTGCAGGTAGATGGGACTAGGGGAAAATAAATGGTCGGCACGGACTGGAAGGGCCAAGAGGGCCTGTTTCCGTGCTGTAATTGTTGTATGGTTATATGGTTCACCAGTCTGAAGAAGGGTCTCGACCCAAAACGTCGCCTATTTCCTTCGCTCCATTGATGCTGCCTCACCCGCTGAGTTTCTCCAGCATTTTTGTCAACCTTCGATTTACACACAGCTGGTTTACAAGATAGTTTCTTCCCGAGTGGTTATCAGGCAACTGAATCCTACCACAACCAGAGAGCGGTCCTGAACCGCTATCCACCTCATTGGAGACTCTCGGACTATCCTTGACACGGTTTTAATGGCTTTACCTTGCACTAAACGTTATTCCCTCCATCATGTATCTGTACACTGTGAATGGCTTGATTGTAATCATGTATTGTCCTTCCGTTGACTGGTTAGCGCGCAACAAAAGCGATCTTTACTGTACCTTGGAGCACGTGACATTAAACTAAACTCCAAAGTGACTGTTGAAACAATAGACAATAGGTGCAGGAGTAGGCCATTCGGCCCTTCGAGCCAGCACCACCATTCAATATGATCATGGCTGATCATCCAACATCAGTACCCAGTTCCTGTTTTCTCCCCATATCCCTTGATTCCGTTAGCCCGAAGAGCTGGATATAAAGGGCCTGCCCCACTTGGCAAATTTTTTCACCGACTGTCGGCAGCATTGACCGACGTATCAGGTCACCGAAAATGTCACGGCGCGATGGCGTATTGACGCGCGGTGTCTCCTCAAGTGTCGCAACATTTTTTTGTCGCCGCTGGATTTTGAAACGTTCAAAATCTTTCGACCACCGTGTTACGTCAGTCGCTGACGCCGGCAGTCGCTGAAAAAAAATGCCAATTGGGACAGCCCCTTATAGGGCCTGTTCTACCAGCATCCGACTCCATGCGGTGAGCGCGATCAAACTAGAAGCGGGGGCCGCGCGGAGGTCGGGTGATCCCCTGTACAGGGCCGTTCCCACCAGCATGCGCCTGCATGCGGCAAATGCGACCAAACCGGCAGCGAGGGCCGCGCGGAGGTCGGGTGAGTGGCGCAACGCGGCGCAAAGTGAAGCGAACTTGGAGCGAAGTCTTAAGGTAAGTTCGCCAGGACAGAGAGGGGCGCACAGAGAGGGGCACGGAGGCACACACACAGAGGGCCACGGAGCCACACACACAGAGGGTCACGGAGGCACCTACAGAGAGGGTCACGGAGGCACGACGCCGAGATGGTGCGTAATGCGTTGAGGCGACTGCGAGCCGACAAGCCGTTGCCGCGCGGAATTTTTGAACAGGGTCAGTTTTTCGGAGCCCCGCGAGATGTCGGGACGAACTCCACACAATTCCTGCACGGCTCCGGCAATCGAAGTGGGACCGGCCCCGCGACGCCGGACGGCTCAAGCGACCACGTTAGGTCGCACTCATCGCATAGAGTTGCATGCTGGTGGGACAGGCCCTTTACTCTCTCTTGAATACACGCTGAACCTGGGTATAAGATCGTCCCTCATCCTCCTGCAATCTACTATTCTCGCGCGCTTGGTACTGAGGGAAGCAAGGTGCGTGAAGCAGTGGTACTTCACTGTGCCAGGGCCGGGGTGAGGGTGGGGGGGGGGGGGGGGGGACGTAGAGGGGGCGAGTGGGGACCCTACCTCTCATGATTGCAGCCGTTGGAGGCCCCTCCGTCCGAGGAGCCGCCCTGCGAGCAGGAGGAGCACGACGACTGCCGGCCGCTGGGCTGCCACATCAGGGGGATCCCGCCTCCCGGAATGTCCATCAGGTCCTGGGGGGCTGCAGGCAGGGGCGGGAACCAAAGCACACACCATCAGTCTCCGGGCGGGGAGAGGAACGGTGGCGCAGCGGCAGAGTCGCTGCCTCACAGCGCCGGGGGCCCGGGTTCGATCCTGACCACGGGCGCTGTCTGCACGGAGTTTGCACGTTCTCCCCGGGGGTTTTCTCCGAGATCTTCGGTTTCCCCAGTGTGCGTTAGGGCCCGTTTCCTCGCTGTTTCCCTAAACTAAACTAAATTAAACAAAACTAAAGTAGGAAGAGTGTGCAGGTGACAAGGGGAAAGCTCATAGTCTATTCTAATATTCTAATTTACTTCGAAGTTACTGCGCGGAAACAGACCATTCGGCCCACCCAGTCCGCGCTGACCAGCGATCCCCGCACACTATCCTACACACACTAGGGACAATATTACACTTACACGATTAACCGACAAACCCGTATGTCTTTGGAGTGTGGGAGGAAACCAAAGATCTGTGAGAAAACCCATGCAGTCATGGGGAGAACGTGCAAACTCCGTACAGACAGCACCGGTAGTCGGGATGGAACCCAGGACTCTGGCGCTGTGAGGCAGCGACTCTACCGCTGCGCCACTGGTTCACCAGCCTCGAAGTCCCACCCACATACATCACCAGACTCTGTATTGGTGAACTGAAGGAGGGTCTCGACCCGAAACGTCGCCCGTTCCTTCTCTCCAGAGATGCCCCCTGTCCCGCCGAGCTAGGCCAGCATTGTGCGCCTATCGTCCCCACTGGTGAACGGCGGAGGGTGTTTGAGGGACACTCACCGAACTCGGGGTTGGTGCCGGGGAAGATGATCCGGAAGACGTAATCCGTCGCCTCGTCCTCCTCCTTGTCCGAGCTCGACTCCGCCGATCCCGGGGGACTCCTCTTCCGCAGCTTCGGGAAGACCTTGCCCTGGAACCAAACCAACAGGGAGGTGAACCGGGACGGCACGGTGGCGCAGCGGGTAGAGCTGCTGCCTCACAGCGCCGGAGACCTGGGTTCGATCCCGACCACGGGTGCTGTCTGTACGGAGTTTGCACGTTCTCCCCGTGACCTGCGTGGGTTTTCTCCGGGTGCTCCGGTTTCCCCCCCACATTCCAAAGACGTACAGGTTTGTAGGTTAATTGGCTTGGTGTAAATGTAAATTGTCCCCAGTGTGTGTAGGATAGTGTTAGTGTGTGGGGATCGCTGGTCGGCCCAGACTCAGTGGGCCGAAGGGCCTGTTTCCATGCTGTATCTGTAAACTAAACTAAATAACTCAACTAGTTTTTAAAAAAATGTGTAGGAGGAACTGCAGATGCTGGCTTACACCGGAGATAGACACAAAGAGCTGGAGTAACTCAGCGGGTCGGGCAGCATCTCTGGAGAAAAGGAATGGGTGACGTTTTGGGCCGAGACCCTTCTTCAGACTGAGAGTCAGGGAGAGAGGGAAACGAGAGGGATGGAAGTCACACGGGACAAATGAATGAAGGATATGCAAACAGCAAGGATGATCAAGGAAAGGTGGAGCCCACAATGGTCCATTGTTGGCAGTGGGGAAGGAGATGACGACTTATGTATAAGCAGTGAAACTAGGGCAGGGGAGGGATGGAGAGAGAGGGAAAGCAAGGGCTACTTGAAGTTAGAGAAATCAATGTTCACACCGCTGGGGTGTAAACTGCCCAAGTGGAATATGAGGTGCTGCTCCTCCAATTTGCACTGGGCCTCACTCTGACAGTGGAGGAGGCCCTGGACAGAGAGGTCAGTGTGGGAATGGGCAAAAGCCAGTCCACATTACGGTGGCATTTGAAATGTTCTTCCCTTTATTAAATTCCATCGGAAGCAAACAGTGGAGCCTAAATAATCCCACGATTCTACAATTCTACCAACCCTGCTGTGCGTTTTTTTTTAATAAATATATTTTTTATTAGAGTAGGTAAGCAGTGAATTAGCAAACACATATTATGATGGCAATATTTTGTGTACAACAATCATACATTATTAATATTATCAAATGAATCATTTTGTCTCTAATAATTTTTTTTTAATAAAAAGAGAGAAAAACAGAGAGCAAAATAAAATATAAGTCTAAAAGAAATCATAAAGAATGGGATAATTTACCATTAATACGTCATTGGAGATAAGACCAAGGAATATAGAATATAACTTTTCATCTAATTCTGAGTCCAGGTTTCAGTTAGGGTTCCCCTGCCGAACCGATCTACCCTTTTAAGTAATCAATGAAAGAAGACCATATTCTAACGAAGACTTCTTGGTTGTCCATCAGGACAAATCCGATTCTTTCCAGGTGTAGGGTCTCCGACATTTCCGTAATCCACATTTTAATTGTGGGGGATATAGGGCCTTTCCAAAATGTTAATATTAATCTCTTCCCAATTATTATACTGTAATCTAGGAAATTTCTTTGACTTGTTGAAAGTGTTAAACTTTGTTCTGATATTCCAAGTATTATTAATTTTGAGTCCGGATCCAATTTAGTATTAATAACTTCAGAAGTTATTTTTAAAATCTCAATCCAGAAATTCTTAATTTTTATACAATTTGCAAAAGTACGTGTTAAATTAGCCTCTGGATGCTGACATTTATCGCAGATAGAGGAGACCTGTGGGAAGATTCTATTCAATTTAACTTTTGTAATCTATGTAGTACTTTAAATTGTATTAAAGCATGTCTGGTATTTAACGTGCATTGGTGTATATATTGTAAACTTTTGTCCCATATATCTTTCGTTATGGGCTGGTTTATTTCATTTTCCCATGTATGTCTAAATGATTCTGTTGTCGGTATCTCGCTATCTAAAAGGGTATTATAAATATAAGTTGTTAGTTTTTCTGTATTAGGATGCTTATTCAAACATTCATCAAGGATTTCTGGTTCCTTATTCCTATAATCTTGTGTAATTGATTTAACATAATCTCTGAGTTGTAGATATCGGAAAAAAATATTTGAGTGTAATCCATAAATCTGTTGTAATTCCTGAAATAAAAGAAAAGTGCCTTTCTTGTAAAGGTGTTCCATCTTTTTGATTCCATAGTTTTTCCATTGCGTAAAACCTTTATCCAGCATGGGAGGTTTGAATAAGGAATGGTTTACAATAGGGAGACAGAGTGGTATATTATCCAATTTTAAAGCCTTTATTAGTTGTTTCCAGATTCGTGTACCACTATAATTGCTTCTCTCAATAGATCTGCATTAGCAATTCTATTTGAGTATATAATATTAAATAATCGTCTCAGATTGTAAAATGAGTGACGTTTTGGGATAAAACCTGTTTGGTCAGGGTGTATTAATTTGTTAATCACTAAGCAAAATTTTTAAGATAGGATTTTCGTTAGTATATTCTGAACAGTATTTAATAGAGCTATTGCTCAATATGAGGCCGGGTCTTCCAGATCCTTATCGGTTTTAGGTATAAGTATTATTGTAGATTCGTTTAAAGTTTCCGGGAGTTGCTGTTGAGTATAAACTTGTTTATACAATGTTTGTAAGTGTGGAGAAATCAGATCACAAAATGTTTTAATAAAATTCAGAGCTTAGGCCATCAGGGCCTGCGGCCTTTCCGTTTTTTAAAGATCTAATTGACTCTTCGATATCTTTTGTCGTTATTTCAGCTCCGAATAATTCTTGCCCTTGCAGATCTAAGCCTTTAAGGTTACATTTCTGTAAAAATGCTTTCATTCCTGTCGATTGTTCTGTCACTTTAGTTGAATAATGATTTTGATAGTATTGTGAAAATCTGTCATTAATATCTTTGGGGTGCGTTAGTATTTCTCCCTTATCTGATCTAATCTTGTGAATCGTTTTTTCCCCGTCCAATTTACGAAGCTGGCGTGCTAATAATTTTTGTGGTTTATCACCAAATTCACAATTTAATTGTTTTGTGTGTTGATAAAAGTTTTATTACTTGGTCAGAGTATATTTTATATATTTCAGTGCTGCTATTTTATTATGTTTTGCCAATGAAGGTGCCTTATTTCCATTTCCAATGACTGTTGTTTAGCCCTATTCTCTTTATTAAGAAATGCCTGAGAGGAGATTAATGCCCCTCGTATAAATGCTTTAAATGTTTCCCAGAGAAGGGAAGCAGAGATTTCAGGCTGGTCATTGACCTTGAAAAACATATTAATCTGTTTTACAAGATATTCACAACATACCTGTTCCTTTAAGATTTGAGGATTAAGTCTCCATTGTGTCTGTTTCTTGTCCATTCCCTTTAGTTTAATCCTAAACGTTACTGGAGCATGATCCAAAATTATAATGTTATGATATTGTGACTTATAAGTAAATGGAATTAGTTAGAGTCTACTAAGAAATAGTCTTTCCTTGAATATGTTTTATGTACAGGTGAGTAAAATGAATATTCTTGTCCGGATGGGCTTTCAATTCTCCAGACATTCTTAATGTTGGTATTGTTTATATATGAGTTTAAGAATTCACTTGACAGAGATTTTGATTTTCTTTGAGTTGATGATCTATTTAAATATGAATCCAGTGTATAATTTAAGTCGCCACCAATGATTAAATTATTTTGTGTGCATTCCAGAATAGTATTAAGTATTCTCTTGAAAAACAGTGGATTATCAAAATTTGGTCCATATACATTAAGGAGAGTCACTTTCTTTGAGTATAATTCGCCTACTATTATGATATATCTACCATCAGTATCTTCTATAGTTGACATATGTTTGAAGGGTATACCTTTATGGATTAAAATTGCAACCCCTCTAGATTTATGTGTGAATGAGGAATGATACGTTGGAGCGATCCATTTTGTTTTCAATCTATATCGTGCTTCCTTTTTAAGGTGAGTCTCTTGGAGGAAAATTATGTCTGTTTTAAGCAATTTTAGGTGAGCTAATACTTTGCCTCTCTTAATGGGTTAATTAATTCCCTTAACATTCCAACTGCAGAATGTAATTCCTTCACCCCCAGTTTTCACTTTTACGTCTTGCATCTGATGATTCGGGTGGTCTATAATGTAGCAGATGGTTCAGCACGTTAAACCACACCTTACACCCGGACCTCAGATAGGTGAATTTTAGATCTCGTAGGTTTTCTTCTCGGTCATATCTCCTTAAATAATAATTATAATTCCATTCAAAATAACGATTATACTGATTATAATATACTATAAAAAATGGAAAAGATAAGAGATTATTATATTAGTAAAGTGTGAAAGAAAGAGAAAAACTACATCTATGATTAGTGCAGTTAGTGATAGCCACCCTCATGTAGCTGGGCATCTAAGGACTTCCGTAGCTTTTGGTAAAAAACAAAATGTTACTAGCTCCGTACTTTCCTTGAAGGAAAAACTTCAAATTCAATAAAGAAAACCATTATACGGGGGGGGGGGGGGGGGGGGATAATGGTTATATTCCAATAGTGGAATAGTTAATAATCTCAAAGTAAGTAAAATATTAGTTTCATATGACAAAAGTATTAGTCCATCATTAGTCAAAATAGTATCAAATATCAAGGATTAAATCTCCATTTTCTATTTTAATCAACTTATGGTTCATCCTTTCAACTAATTATGAATTAATCCAATTAACTATAATTGATGATAATTAATAATTATGATTAATAATGATTAGTAATAATTAGTACTATAATATAAAATATTATATAACAATAATCAATTTAATTCTAAATTCATAACTGTCCTTGAGTATAGTAATTTAAAGTTCAGTTTCTTCACAGTAAAGTACCGAATCCAATATCATCACGTATATATTTAGTGTTAAGTATTAACCCACATTGTCCTCTTTTTCGCTCTCAATGTTCTCAATGTTCTTTGGAAATTTAAAGGCCTCTGTGTGGTTGGTGAAGAAGTATCCTTTCTTGTCGTAGGTGATTCTCAATGTTGCAGGGTACATCAATCCATATCTCACGTTCTTTATATTCTTGAGTATTCTTCTTGTGTCTGTAAACGATGCTCTTTTCTTGGCAACTTCCGCCGGGTAGTCTCGAAATATGCTGATCTTGTCTCCTTCAAATTCAAGATATCTGCTGCGAACGATTTTCGTCATCATGTCATCCAAGACATGGTCATATTGCACCTTCACTATCAGTTGTCTTGGAGGGGCGTCCGCCCCTGGACGGCGTCTCAGTGCTCTATGTGCCCGAGCAAGTAAAGGTGCTTGATCCAGATTTAAAACTTTCTTCAGTAGATCTGCAGGGGGTTACGGTTCCCCTCTCTTCCTTCCCGGACGCCAATAATTCTTAGATTCTGGCGTCTCTGTCGTCCCTCCAGGTCAATGCATTTTTCAGTTATTTTATGCAAGAAGTCCGATAAACGCTTGTTCTTGGAGAGAAGCTTGCTTGTAGTTTCAGAGCTTGTTTCAGAGATTTCCTCTAATTCGATTACAGATTTATGTTGTTGTTCTAGTGCCTGTGAGATGGGGTCCAACTTTGAATTAAATACGGATTCCATCAGTTTCAATTTAACATTTACCTCTTCAATCTTTTGATTTAGATTTTCTTCCATGGTCAGCTTCCAGGAATCCAGTGTTCACATACGATAGCAACGATATCTTTCTTCATTTCTTCTTTAATTTCTTTATTAAAAGTTTTCAACTCATCTGTAAAGTCATGTTTGAGTTTTTTTAAATTCTGCCATTATTTTTGAAATTTCTAAAGCGAGAAAACTTCTTAATTCCTCCACATCTGACTTTTGTTTCCTTGAGATTTCTTCTTGGGACGCTGTTAAACCTGAGCCCGAGGCTTCAGTCGGGCCTAGTTCTTGAGACCTACCGGTTTGGGGTGAGTATGTTGTGTAGACATACCGTCGGTATTGTCGTGCGCCTGATGACGTCACAGGCTGATTGCAAACAGCCGGTAGCTTTGTCGTGCAGGTAAGTCCCGATTTCCCCCCCCCGTTTTTACAGAAATTTCCCGGAACTAAACGGTGCAAGTCTGCCTTACTCCACAGCGCTGCCGGAAGCCCGCGGTTTTTTTTTAAAGGACACACAGTGTTGGAGTATCTCAGCGGGTCAGGCAGCATCTATGGAGAACGTGGATGGGTGACATTTCGAGTCAGAAGAAGGGTCCCGACCATAAAAGTAATTGATCTGTGTCCTCCACAGATGCTGCTTGCCCGGTTGAGTTACCCAGCGTTTTGTAAACCGGCATCTGCAGTTCTTTGCTTCTCCAGCTATCACTCATCGGGCTCTGCCTGCCTGACAACCAGTCAGTGGGAAGACAATACATGATTACAATCGAGCCGCCCTTAGCGAAAAGATCCACAGGGAAATAACGTCTCGTCCAAGATAAAGGCCAGCCAAAGGTAGTCCGCGGGTCTCCGATGAGGCAGATAGTAGTTCAGGACTGACCGCGTGCAATTTCTTTAATTGGACTTTACCCTTGCACTAAATATTACTCATGTTATTCCCCGTATCATGCCTCATAGAAACATATAAAATTATAAAAGGACTGGACAAGCTAGATGCAGGATAAAAAGTTCCCAATGTTGGGCGAGTCCAGAACCAGGGGCCACAGTCTAAGAATAAAGCGGAGGTCATTTAAGACTGAGGTGAGAAAAAACGTTTTCACCCAGAGAGTTTAGAAGGATGAGGGGATATTTTATAGAAACATATAAAATTATAAACGGACTGGACAAGCTAGATGCAGGAAAACTGTTGCCAATGTTGGGTGAATCCAGAACCAGGGGCCACAGTCTTAGAATAAATGGGAGGACATTTACGACTGAGGTGAGGAAAAACTTTTTCACCCAGAGAGTTGTGAATTTGTGGAATTCCCTGCCACAGAGGGCAGTGGAGGCCAAGTCACTGGATGGATTTAAGAGAGTTAGATAGAGCTCTAGGGGCTAGTGGAGTCAAGGGATATGGGGAGAAGGCAGGCACGGGTTATAGATAGGGGACGATCAGCCACGATCACCATGAATGGCGGTGCTGGCTTGAAGGGCCAAATGGCCTCCTCCTGCACCTATTGTCTATGTTTCTATGTATCTGCACACTGTTAATGGCCCAATTGTAATCATGTATTGTCTTTCCACTAACTGGTCAGCACGCATCAAAGGCTTTTCACCGTACCGCGCTACACCTGACAACAAACTAAACTCAAGCTCTGTGTCTCCTTCCGCAGATGCTGCCTGACCTGCCGAGTGTTTCCTGCGTTTGTTCCGGTGAGGGTGATCGGGCGGGGTGAGGAAGGGTGCCTTACCTTTCCTCGCTGGGACCAGAGCGGAGGGTCGAGCTGCCCTCGCGGCAACAGGCCATTCTCCAGGCAGGAGAGGAAGGCCAGCAGGTGCCCGCCATTCGGGAAGCGCAGCGGCGGCCTCTGGATGCCATCTTGACTCACCAGGACCACCGTCCCGCCGCTGTCGACTGTGGACACAACAGACGTCAACTCACTTACTGCCGCCGGCGTCAGCGTTCACGGGGAGAAGGCAGGAGAACGGGGTTGAGACGGAACGATAGACCAGCCATGATCGAGCAGCGGAGAAGACTCGATGGGCTGAACGACCTGATTCTGCTTCTTTGTCTGACGTGTAAAGTGGTGTCTTCCCACTACCTGTGTTGCAGTGGTTCAAGACAGAGGCTGATCACAGCCTTGTGAAGTGGGGAAGGGACAGGAAATGTCGACAATGCCAGTGTGCTCATGTCCCAGAGACACTAATATGGTGGTCTCTCAATGGTCCATGTCCTCGGCTCTCACTGGTGCTCTAAATGGCCCATGGTCTCAATGGTCCATGTTCTCAATTGTCCATGGTCTAAATGGCGCATGGTCCCAAGAGTCAATGGTCCATGTTCTCAATGGTCAATGGTCCCAAGAGTCAATGGTCCATGTCCTCAATGGTCCATGTCCTCAATGGTCCATGTTCTCAATGGTCCATGTCCTTGTCTCTCAATGGGAGCTCTGAATGGTCTTCAGAGTTGCCTTAGAATGGACCTTATCCTTGTCCTCTTCATGTTTCACAAACATCCAGAAGAGTGCAACAAACCATCTTATAAAACTGCAAATATTGATCAATTTGAGAGATTGGATCTAAAAACAGCACCAGATTCGGGTCAATTTCCCTGGGATGCTTTAGCGAGGGTTTCCTTGACTATCTGTTACCTTCTTGTGATAAAAGGGACACAGAGTGCTGGAGTAACTGAGCGGGTCAGGCGGCATCTGTGGAGAACATGGATAGGTGACGTTTCACAGAGTGCTGGAGTAACTCAGCGGGTCAGGCGGCATCTGTGGAGAACATGGATAAGTGACCTTTCACAGAGTGCTGGAGTAACTCAGCGGGTCAGGCGGCATCTGTGGATGAACATGGATAGGTGACGTTTCACAGAGTGCTGGAGTAACTCAGCGGGTCAGGCGGCATCTGTGGAGAACATGGATAGGTGACGTTTCACAGAGTGCTGGAGTAACTCAGTGGGTCTGGCGGATTCTCTGGAGAACATGGACGGGTGACAGTGGAGCAGTGGTAGAGTTGCTGCTTTACAGCACCAGAGACCCAGGTTCGATCCTCACCACGGGTGCTCTCTGTGTGGAGTTTGCACATTCTCCCCATGACCCGCCTGGGTTTATTTGCCCCTCTTGTGTGTAGGGAGAGGATGCCAGAGTGGGTTAACATGGAGCTAGTGTAAAGAGGGGCGATCGATGGTCGGCGTGGACACGGTGGGCCGAAGGGCCTGTTTTCATGCTGTATCTCTAAACTAGACCACACCAATTCTGCACGATACCTTTGGCTCGTGGGTCAGAGTGGAACTCGTAGATCAGATCAGAAGAGAGGCATCTAACGGCACAACATTCAAACAAGGAATGGTTGGTTTCTTACTCTGCTGGTGACAGTGAAGGTAAACGATCTCCGCCAGGAGAATGGTCATCGCGTAGTCCCAGTAAATGCTGCAACACAGAGTCACATCACATGTAGGTGACGACATCCAAGGTGGCACAAACCCAGTACACACACACACACACGGACACACACATGGACGCACACACACCCACCCACACATACAGACAAGCATACACACACACATATACAGTACACACACACACACACACATGGACACACACACCCACCCACCCACACATACAGACAAGCATACACACACACATATATAGTACACACACACAGACATATATACAGTACACACATGCACGCTTGCGTGTATCCGTGTGTGTGCGTGCACGGCGTGTCTGTGTGCACATGAGTGTCTGTGTGTCTCTGTTTGTGTGTGTGTGTGTTTGTCTGTGTGTGTTTGTCTGTGTGTGTATACCTCTGCGTCTGCGTGTGTGCGTGCGTCTGTGTGTGTGTGTGTGTGTCTCTCTCTCTGTGTCCATGTGCCGAGGGCGTGTGTTTAAGGTGAGGTGGGCAGTGTTTGTGGAGGTGTGGTTGCAGGTGCAGGTGCAGTCCCCAGGTGCGCCGCTGGGGGCAGTGTTTGTGGAGGTGTGTGGGTGTAGGTGTAGGTGCAGTCCCCAGGTGCGCTGCTGGGGGCAGTGTTTGTGGAGGTGTGTGGGTGCAGGTGCAGTCCCCAGGTGTGCTGCTGGGGGCAGTGTTTGTGGAGGTGTGTGGGTGTAGGTGCAGTCCCCAGGTGTGCTGCTGGGGGCAGTGTTTGTGGAGGTGTGTGGGTGTAGGTGTAGGTGCAGTCCCCAGGTGCGCTGCTGGGGGCAGTGTTTGTGGAGGTGTGTGGGTGTAGGTGTAGGTGCAGTCCCCAGGTGCGCTGCTGGGGGCAGTGTTTGTGGAGGTGTGTGGGTGCAGGTGCAGTCCCCAGGTGTGCTGCTGGGGGCAGTGTTTGTGGAGGTGTGTGGGTGTAGGTGTAGGTGCAGTCCCCAGGTGCGCTGCTGGGGGCAGTGTTTGTGGAGGTGTGTGGGTGCAGGTGCAGTCCCCAGGTGTGCTGCTGGGGGCAGTGTTTGTGGAGGTGTGTGGGTGTAGGTGCAGTCCCCAGGTGTGCTGCTGGGGGCAGTGTTTGTGGAGGTGTGTGGGTGCAGGTGTAGGTGCAGTCCCCAGGTGTGCTGCTGGGGGCAGTGTTTGTGGAGGTGTGTGGGTGCAGGTGTAGGTGCAGTCCCCAGGTGCGCTGCTCGGGGCAGGTACAGGCCACGTACCTCTTCTCATAGTCCAGGTCCCCCACGGAGCCATTCATCAGCTGGTTGGGCGTCCACTTCAGTGTCATGGTGTCGGCTGTCTGGTGGAGCGAGAGGTAACCCGGGATCGGCTCCATGTCATCCTTCTGAGGAAGACGCATCCAAGAGAGTTCGATTTAGCTCGTAGGGCCAACGCAATCAAAGGATATGGGGAGAAAGCAGGAACGGGGTACTGATTTTTGAATGATCAGCCATGATCAGCTCAAAGGGCCGAATGGCCTGCTCCTGCACCTATTTTCTATGTTTCTAAGAGCAAGGGAAGCGGGGGTTACGGAAGGTTCTAGAATTTTGGGTGCCAGGTTGCTGAAGGAATGGCCACACAGCCACGATGGGCCTGGTTCAGTTTGGTTTATTGTCACGTGTAGCGAGGTACAGTGAAAAGCATTTTTTGTTACGTGCTAACCAGTCAGCGGAAAGACAATACGTGATTACAATCGAGCCGTCCACAGTGTACAGATACACGATAAGGGCAATAACTTTCAGAGCAAGGTAAAGTCCAATCGAGGATAGCCTGAGGGTCTCCAATGAGATAGATAGTAGTTCAGGCCCGCTCTCTGGTGGATGGTTCAGTTGCCTAATAACAGCTGGGAAGAAACTGTCCCTGAATCTGGAGCTGTGCGTTTTCACACTTTTGTCCCTTTTGCCTGATGGGAGAGGGATGCCCATGGTGGACTCGGTGGGCCGAAGGGCGTATTTCCGCGCTGTATCTCCAAACTAAACTAAACTCCATAGATGTACTCCAAAAAGGTAGACAAAAATGCTGGAGAAACTCAGCGGGTGAGGCAGCATTTATGGAGCGAAGGAATAGGTGACGTTTCGGGTCGAGACCCTTCTGGGTCTCGACCCGAAACGTCACCTATTCCTTCGGGGTCAAGACCCAAACCGTCACCTATTCCTTCGCTCCATTGATGCTGCCTCACCCGCTGAGTTTCTCCAGCATTTTTGTCCACCTCCAAAGACGTACAGGTTTGTAGGCTAATCGGCTTGGTATAAATGTAAATTGTCCCTAGCGTGTGTGGGATAGTGCTGGTGTGCGGGGATCGCTGGTCGGCACGGACTCGGTGGGGCGCGAGGCCTGTTTCTGCGTTGTATTTCTAAAACTACGAGACTAGCTGCCCTACTCTGGGCGAGTGAGTGCGTCTGGCCGGTCTGGCTAGCGGTTGTGCCGGTGAAGTTCGCCGGCGCGGTGACTCACAGGCTGAACGAGGACGTTGTTCTTGCCGTAGAGCAGGGTGGCTCGGGAGTTCTGGTGCAGGGACTCCACGTAGTCACGCGCAGAGAGGGAGAGACGATCGTCCATGCTCCCGCTCGAATGCCTCTTCTGAATCTGCAAAGTAACGCAGGCATCAGCTCGGCGAACAAATGCAAGGAGAGGACGTCTCGCTTAGTTTACAGGTACGGTGCGGAAACAGGCCCTTCGGCCCCTCCAGTCCGCGCCAACCAGCGATCCCCGCACACTAACACCATCCTGCACACGCACTAGCTACAAGTTTCCCCGCTGTATCTCTGAAGTCTAAAGGTCTGGGCTGTGTCCACAATGTTGATAGATTGGAGCGGCTGGGCTTGTACACTCTGGAGTTTAGAAGGATGAGAGGGAATCTTATTGAAACATATAAGATTGTTAAGGGTTTGGACACACTGGAGGCAGGAAACATGTTCCTGATGTTGGGGGAGTCCAGAACCAGGGGCCACAGTTTAAGAATAAGGGGTAGGCCATTTAGAACGGAGACGAGGAAACACTTTTTCACACAGAGAGTGGTGAGTCTGTGGAATTCTCTACCCGGTGGTTCTCTGGATGCTTTCAAGAGAGAGCTAGATAGGGCTCTTAAAAATAGCGAGTCAGGGGATATGGGGAGAAGGCAGGAATGGGGTACTGATTGGGGATGATCAGCCATGATCACAGTGAATGGCGGTGCTGGCTTGAAGGGCCGAATGGCCTACTCCTGCACCTACTGTCTATTGTCTATCGTCTATAACTGTCTGCAATATCTTGCGGTCACGTACGGGGGGGTTCCCGCACCGTGCAGAGAAGCATCTTCACCCTGGCTCCACGGGTCAGTGCACTCACTGCCGCTGCTGAGGGAGAGAGGGGGGGAGGCAGGGAGGGAGAGAGAGGCGGGAGAGGAGGGGAGAGAGAGAGAGAGGGGGGAGAGAGAGAGGGGGAGGGAGAGAGGGAGGGGGAGACGGAGGGAGGGGGGGGAGAGAGAGGGGGGGAGAGGAGGGAGAGAGGGGGAGGAGGGGGGGAGGGAGAGAGGGGGGGAGAGGAGGGGGGGAGAGGAGGGGGGGAGAGAGGGGGGAGAGAGGAGGAGAGGAGGAGGGAGGGATAGTGGACTCACACAGAGTGCGGGCCGCTTGGTGGGGGAGTCCTGTCGACAGTGAGCGCTGTGGATGCGATGTCGCTGCACCAGCTCGTCGGCCGAAGGGTCCGTCCAGAAATGGTCAGCTGTCTTCATCTTGGTGTACTCGAGCGCGCAGGGGCCGACTGGAGGGTGGGAGAGAGAGAGAGAGAGAGAGAGAGAGGTGGAGAGTCAGTGGGAGAAAGAGGGGGGGGCGTGGGAGAGAGAGGGGGCGTGGGAGAGAGGGGGAGGGGGGCGTGGGGGATGCAAGGGAGGGGGGGCGTGAGAGAGAGGGGGGGGTGGGAGAGAGGGGGAGGGGGGCATGGGAGAGAGGGGGGGCGTGGGAGAGAGAGGGAGGGGGGCATGGGGGGGTGGGTGCAAGGGAGGGGGGGGGGCGTGGGAGAGAGGGGGGGGCGTGGGAGAGGGGGGGGGGTGTGGGAGAACGGATTTCAGCAACTTTTTCGGAGCCAGAAACATGGCGATCCGTGTGTAACGCCTCGGTGAGCTCTGCTGCGGGATTTTACCGGGTTGTGGCAAAAACAAAGCGTTTGGCTGTACATGTTCTCGGCTCCTGTGCCTGTAAAGTGTGACTGAATCATTCACACTGGCTCGGTTGGGTTCAGTTCACGATACGACTTTATTTATCCCGGGAGGGAAATTGATCCGCCAACAGTCATAAAACACACAAGATTCATGAAATTAAAGTGTCGAGCGGAAAGGATTGGGGGATGTGCAAAGGAGGGTGGGGGAGGGGAGTCAGTCTTAGTCTATCCCAAAGATCCTATAGCGGAGCAAGATAGACCACTCCTGCTAAATGCAATGTAGTACGTGACGGAGCGGAACGTGGGCCTTTGTTTCATCCATTTCAGTAACCCGACCCGACCCACAGTGTAATCAGCGATGCGGGGGAACAGTTTCTGTTAATAAATTACAATTCTGAAAATGAGGAGAAGATTTTTACCAAAGAACTTTGATTTTTTGCGAGGATGTTTCCGTCTCCGCACTAGTTAATCTTTGCTCCGCCAAGACGGGATCTTTGGTGCGGAGACGGAAGCCGGTTACGGAAACGGGGCCGGAAAATGACCCGTGAATCTGCCCATGGCCGTACTGCGTCTCTTTCGTCGAGTGGTCTGCCTTGCTCGCTGAGGTCTGTCCCACGACCTTCCGTCACAGTGAGGAACGTGTCGGTGTCACTGTGGCGGACGGACGTTCACGTTAAAATGTGTTTTTTGAGTGATCTGTTGCTTTTAATTGTATGAGCGACCCGGCCAGTGAAATTCCTCGTATGTTGCAAAAACATACTTGGCGAATAAAATCCGATTCTGATTCTGATGTCTCGTGGATTTTGTGTTTTTTTTATAACAGCTGGCAGATCAATTCCCCATGTTCAAGAAGGAACTGCAGATGCTGGAAAATCGAAGTGCTGGAGAAACTCAGCGGGTGCAGCAGCATCTATGGAGCGAAGGAAACAGGCAACGTTTCGGGCCGAAACCCAAAGGGTTTCGGCCCGAAACGTTACCTATTTCCTTCAGGGTTTCAGCCCGAAACGTTGCCTATTTCCTTCAGGGTTTCGTCCCGAAACGTTGCCTATTTCCTTCGCCCCATAGATGCTGCTGCACCCGCTGAGTTTCTCCAGATCCATTTCCCTGCTGGGATCAATAAAGTTCTATCGCACCGTCTGGCAGGGTGTACAATGAAAGAGAGCTCACCCAACAGGGAGCCCAGGATCGGCCCATCTACAGGATCCATCAGCAGCGCTTCCTTCTCATAATATTTACTAAGGAGAGGAAGAGAAAAAAAAGACATTGGCGAAAATCAGCGGTAGATCGACGCGGAACGTTGGCGGGACAGGCAAGCGCCTCCGGGGAACACGGACAACTGACGGGTGTCGGAAAAGGAACTGCAGATGCTGGTTTAAACCGACGGCAGACAGGAAAGGCCGGAGTAACTCAGCGGGTCAGGCTGCATGTCCGGGGAGAAGGAATGACTGACGTTTCGGGTCAAGTCTGAAGAAGGGCCTCAACCCAAAAACATCACCACCACATCTTTTTCTCCATAGATGTTGCCTGACCCGCTGAGTTACTCCAGTGTTTTGTGTCTGTTTGTGGATAGCTGATGTTTGTCGGGTTGGGACCCTTCTTCAGGCTGATTGTGGTGGGGGTGGGGGGGGTGGAAGAAGATAGCTGAAAACGAGGAGACTCAGGACAAAGCGTAGCAGGTAACATTAAGATAGACACAAAATGCTGGAGTAACTCAGCGGGACGGGCAGCATCTCTGGAGAGAAGGAACGGGCGACGTTTCGGGTCGAGACCCTTCTTCAGACTGATGCCGGGGGGAGAGGGAGGTACATAGATAAGGACGGGCAAGGTGTGAAAACGGGGCAAAGGGGATGGAGATCAAGGAACATGTAGAACAGATGATTGTTAGCTGGGAGCAGGTGACAACAAAGCAAACGGGGATAAAATGCAGTTGAAGACAGTCGGACTGGTCGGAGAAATGGGAAGGGGGTGGGATGGAGATCGTTAACTTGGGAATAGTATTGGGAACATTATTATTGGGAACACTGGGAGCATTAACTTGGGAATAATATTTGGGAACATTAGTATAGGGAACACTGGGAGCATTAACTTGGGAATAATATTGGGGAACATTAGTATAGGGAACACTGGGAGCATTAACTTGGGAATAATATTGGGAACATTAGTATTGGGAACACAGGGAGTATTAACTTGGGAGTAATATTGGGAACATTATTATAGGGAACACAGGGAGTATTAACTCGGGAGCAATATTGGGAACATTAGTATTGGGAACACTGGGAGCATTAACTCGGGAGCAATATTGGGAACATTAGTATTGGGAACACTGGGAGCATTAACGGGAATAATATTGGGAACATTAGTATAGGGAACACTGGGAGCATTAACTCGGGAGCAACATTGCATTGAAAGGGCTGGCATGGAGTAGAGGGGCCGAAATGGCTTCACTCTCAGTCACTGGGGGACAAGCAAAACCAGGCATGGATCTCGGGCGGGTCCAGCCCTCCCTCACCTGCAGTTCTCGACCAGGTGCTGCACGATCTTGTCCAGGACCTTCTCGAAGAGGGCCGTGCGGATCCACAGGTGCTTGAGGGCCTGAGCCGGCTGGGTGGGCATCTTCTGGGGTCTCCGGACGCTCTCCTGCGGGATTGCCCCTTGGGCCTTCCTAAGGGGAGAGAGCCAAGGCCATGGTTTCAACGCGGCCGTTGTTGTCACATGTGCAACACACGCTGTGAGATTCACTCCCTTACACAAGGTCCAGTGAAGAGGCCAAGTCAATGGACGTGCTTCTGGCAGAGATAGATAGAATTATTGCGGGTGCCAGGGGTTACGGGGAGGAGGCAGGAGAATGGGGTTAGGAGCGAGAGATAGATCAGCCATGATTGAATGGCGGAGTAGACTTGATGGGCCGAATGGCTCCTATCACTTAGGTTTATTCTACTCCACCATTCAATCATGGCTGATCTATCTCGCCCTCCTAACCCCATTCTCCTGCCTTCTCCCCATAACCTCCGACACCCGTTCTAATCAAGAATCTATCTGTCTCTGCTGCTAAAATATCCATTGACTTGGCCTCCACAGCCGTCTGTGGCAATGAATTCCACAGATTCACCACCCTGTCCAAATGTGTTTTGGACATTGTTATAATCCCCGCCCCAACTACCTCCTCCGGCAGCTCGTTCCATCCACCCACTGCCCTGTGTGTGAAGAAGTGGCCCTTCAGGTTTCTGTTATATCCCATCTCAATAGACAATAGACAGTAGGTGCAGGAGTAGGACATTTGGCCCTTCGAGCCAGCACTGCCAATCAATGCGATCATGGCTGATCATCCGTAAATCAGTACTCCGTTCCTGCTTTCTCCCCATATCCCCTGGCCCCGCTATCTTTAAGAGCCCTACCTAGCTCTCTCTTGAAAGCATCCAGAGAACCTGCCTCCACCGCCCTCTGAGGCAGAGAATTCCACAGACTCACCACTCTCTGTGTGAAGAAGTGTTTCCTCATCTCCGTTCTAAATGGCTTACCCCGTATTCTTAAACTGCAGCCCCTGGTTCTGGACTCCCCCAACATCGGGAACATGTTTCCTGCCGCTAGCGTGTCCAAACCCTTAATAATCTTAGGTAGACAAAAATGCTGGAGAAACTCAGCGGGTGCAGCAGCATCTATGGAGCGAAGGAAATAGGCAACGTTTCGGGCCGAAACCCTTCTCCAGATACCTTATATGTTTCAATAAGATCCCCTCTCATCCTCTCTAGTCTTAGACTCGTGTTCCCTGGCTCCCACAAAGACAGCAATGGAATCTCTACTGGAAATTCGGGAATTTGAGGAACAAAGTGATTCTATGCGATCCCATTTTCTCACCGTACACACCAGAAGGACAATTCACCAATGCACCCGCATGTCTTTGGGATGTAAGGGGAAACCGGAGCACCCGGAGAAAACCCACGCGGTCGCAGGGAGAACGTGCAAACTCCGCCCGCAGACGTGCGCGGTGCCCGTGTTCGGGATCGAGCCGGCTGCCCGCCGCGCCGACCGCCCAGGGTACCTGCTCTCGATGATCTGCTCCAGCTCCTGCACCTTGCGGCATAGCCTCTCCGCCAACGGGAAGCTCTTCGCCACCTTCATGAAGAGCGCGGCGATCTTGTTGCTGCGGAGAAAGCCCGCTGCTCTTCGCCGCAGTCCGTGCAGCACGCATGCTTCCACCGCCGCTGGGGGAGAGAGAGGGGGAGAGAGAGATGGGGGAGAGAGAGGGGGAGAGAGAGGGGGGGGATGGGAGAGGGAGAAGGGGAAAGGGGGAGAGAGAGTATTTCTTTACGCAGAGCGTGGTGAGTGGCTGGAACGCGCTGCCGGGGTCGTTGGTGGTGGAGGCAGATACGACGGTGGCGTGTAAAGGACGAGTGGATCGAGCCCGTGTCTCTGGCGCCGTGAGGTGGCACCTCTACCGCTGCGCCACCGTGCCGCCCGGAGATGCTTGTCTAAGATGTATCTCAGTGCTCGTGTACATGAGATGCTTGTACTGAACGGTGTACAACAATCAACCTCACTGTACCTCGGCACATGTGACAAACCACCGTACCCGTTTGGTTCCGTTCAGTTTATTGTCACGTGTACCGAGGTACAGTGAAAAGACTTTGTTGCGCGCTAACCAGCCAGCGGAAAGACAATACGTGGTCACAATCGTGCCGTCCACAGTGTACAGATACTTGATACGGGAATATCAGTTTAGTGCAAGGTAAAGCCAGCAAAGTCAGATCAAGGATAGGCCGAGGGTCACCAATCAGGTAGATAGTAGTTCAGGTCGACACAGAGGGTGGCGGGTCTCTGGAACTCTCTGCCACAGAAGGTAGTTGAGGCCAGTTCATTGGCTATATTTGACATGAGAATTAAGGGACAGAGGTTCGGTGGTAACATGAGGGGGAACTTCTTTACTCAGAGAGTGGTGGCTGTGTGGAATGATCTTCCAGCAGAAGTGGTGGAGGCAGGATCGATTGTAACATTTAAAAGTAAAGTGGATAGGTATATGGACGGGAAGGGGATGGAGGGGTACGGTCTGAGTGCAGGTAGATGGGACTAGGGGAAAATAAATGGTCGGCACGGACTGGAAGGGCCGAGAAGGCCTGTTTCCGTGCTGTAATTGTTATATGGTTATATGGTTATATTTAAGAGGGCGTTAGATGTGGCACTTGTGGCTAAAGGGATCAGGGGGTATGGTGAGAAGGCAGGTACAGGATACTGAGTTGGATGATCAGCCATGATCACATTGAATGGCGGTGCAGGCTCGAAGGGCCGAATGGCCTACTCCTGCACCTATTTTTCTATGTTTCTATGCTTCCAGGACTGCTCTCTGGTTGTGGTAGGATGGTGCAGTTGACATGGACAGAAGGGATTCGGCCCTAAACGTTGCCTTTTGCCTTCGCTCCACAGACGCTGCCGCACCCACTGAGTTCCTCCAGCACTTTTGTCTGCCTTCGATTTTCCAGCATCTGCAGTTCCTTCTTAAAAACTCAGGGGCAGTTTCTTCCCGGCTGTGATCAGGCAACTGAACCATCCTACCACCAACCAGAGAGCGGTCCTGAACTACTATCTACCTGGTTGGTGACCCTCGGACTATCCTAGATCGGACTTTGCTGGCTTTACCTTGCACTAAACTGTCCCTGAATCTGGAGGTGTGTGCATTTTGTTTTCACACCTCTGTACCTTTTGCCCGATGGGAGAGGGGAGAAGAGGGGGTGAGACTGGTACTTGATGATGCAGCTGGCCCTGCTGAGGTATAAATGGAGTCAGTGGTTTGTGGGCTGGGTTGGGACCACATTTCGCTGCAATTTCCAGCAGTCTTGGATAGAGCCATACAAGTGATCGTAAAAGCACCAGAGAACCATCGAGAGGAATGAGTAAGGAGTGCCATTATTATTCCTGCGGGAACAATCTGATGAACAGGCCCGACAGGCAAGGAGAATTTCCAAGTGAAATTAGATGAGCAATCTTCTTGGATATATATCTGAAGCTCTTTCCGCTCCGTTGCCGCGGCAACCGCCGGCTCCGCAGCTCCCGACAAACAGTCCTCGCTGCCGCAGATAAGAGACTCGGCTCCCAATCTCCCTCGCCCCTTCTCGCCTCCGCCAACCTACCAGCGTCTGCCGACTGCCGTTCCCGGTCCAACCCCTTTAGTCCAGTTTAGCTTGGTTTGGAGATACAGCACGGGAACAGGCCCTTCGGCCCACCGGGCCCGCGCCGACCGGCGATCCCCGCGCGCTGACTGGCACCCACGGGGGACGGTTTTTACATTTATACCGAGCCAAATTGGCCTACAAACCTGCAAGTCTTTGCAGCGCGGGAGGAAACCGAAGATCTCGGAGAAAACCCACGCAGGTCACGGGGAGAACGGGCAAACTCCGTAAAGACAGCACCCGTAGTCGGGGTCGAACCCGGGACTCTGGCGCTGTATTCGCTGCAAGGCAACAACTCTACCGCTGCGCCACCGCAGCCCAACCTCCCCGTACAGATGGTGGCGTCCGATTAGGACAAGGGAGGCGGGGGGGTGGGGGGGGCACGGTGGAGCAGCGGTCGAGTTGCTGCCTCACGGCGCCAGCGACCCGGGTTCGATCCTGACGGCGGGTGCTTGTCTGCGCGGAGTTTGCACGTCCTCCCCGTGGGGTTTTCTCCGGGAGTTCCGGTTCCTTCCCACACTCCAAAGACGTGCAGGGTTTGTAGGTTAATTGGCTTCTGTAAAGTGCCAATTGCGTGTAGGGCGGGGCTAGTGTGCGGGGATCGCTGGTCGGTGCGGACCCGGTGGGCAGAGGGGCCTGTTTCCGCGCTGAATCTGTACACTAAACTAAGAAGGAACTCCAGGTATCGCAGGATAGGGAAGGGAGGGTGGATATGTAGAGCCCTCCTTACAAACAGGATGTGTAAGGAATCAGGAACTCACGCACACGTCCTCACTTACAATATCGTTCATCTTTAATTATAGCGGAGGCCCGACAGACAGAAGCTTATTCATTGATTGTTGAGCAAATACAGATGTTCCAGATATTCCCATCGGCTGTACATCAACCTCCACAAAATTACCTCAAGGGGGCGGCGCAGCGGTAGAGTTGCTGCCGCACAGCGCCAGGGACCCGGGTTCGATCCTGACTACGGGTGCTGTCTGCGCGGAGTTTGTCCGTTCTCCCCCGTGACCTGCGTGGGTTTTCTCTGGGATTTCCGGTTTCCTCCCACACTCCAAGGACGTGCAGGTTCGTGGGTTAATTGGCTTTGGTGCGAATGTAAATTCCCCCTAGTGTGTGTAGGATAGTGTTAGTGTGCGGGGATCGCTGGTCGGTGCGGACTCGATGGGCCGAAGGGCCCGTTTCTGCTCTCTGTATCTCCGAACTAAACTAAAGGAAGAGGAAAGCAGGCGGCAAGGTGAAAGGTCATAGTTCATTCTAGATTGGAGATACAGCGCGGAACAGGCCCTTCGGCCCAACGAGTCTGTGCCGACCAGCTATCCCCGGCACATTAACACTATCAAGGGACGATTTACACGTATACCAAGCCAGTCTACCTACAAACCTGCACGTCTTTGGAGTGTGGGAGGAAACCAGAGATAGAAACATAGAAAATTAGGTGCAGGAGTAGGCCATTCAGCCCTTCGAGCCTGCACCGCCATTCAATATGATCATGGCTGTTCATCCAACTCAGTATCCCGTACCTGCCTTCTCTCCATACCCCCTGATCCCTTCAGCCACAAGGGCCACATCTAACGCCCTCTTGAATATAGCCAATGAACTGGCCTCAACGACCTTCT
Source organism: Raja brachyura (assembly GCA_963514005.1). Next base: position 5,500,283 of record OY740808.1, on the reverse strand, counting down.
GTGGCAGCGAATTCCACAGACTCACCACTCTATGTGTAAAGAATGTTTTCCTCATCTCGGTCCTAAAGGAATTCCCCCTTATCCTTAGACTGTGACCCCTTGTTCTGGACTCCCCCAACATCAGGAACAATCTTCCTGCATCTAGCCTGTCCAACCCCTTAAGAATTTTGTGAGTTTCTATAAGATCCCCCCTCAATCTTCTAAATTCCAGCGAGTACAAGCCGAGTCTATCCAGTCTTTCTTCATATGAAAGTCCCGACATCCCAGGAATCAGTCTGGTGAACCTTCTCTGAACCCCCTCTATGGCAAGAATGTCTTTCCTCAGATTTGGAGACCAAAACTGTACGCAATACTCCAGGTGTGGTCTCACCAAAACCCTGTACAACCCTAGATCTCGGAGAAAACCCACGCAGTCACAGGGAGAACGTACAAACTCCGTACAGACTGCGCCCGCAGTCGGGATCGATCCCGGGTCTCTGGCGCTGTGAGGCAGCAACTCTACCGCTGCGCCGCCCTTCAACAGGCCCTCTCTTATTCCAAGCTCTTTGCAAAAAAATCCGCTGAAATGGCCACACAAGGCGCAGGGAACTTACCACAGAAGGAGATAATATGGCTGCTGTCTTCGTGCACGAACTTCCTGGTCACTGCCTCCTCCATTATCTGCTTCACCTGCACGGACAGCAAAGAGGCAGCGTCAGCAGCGATTCCAAAACGCCCCAAAGAAAGATTCCAAAGGAAGGCTCGGCAGAACGACAGGACTGGGAACATACCCGGAGGCTCGACAGAAACCCGGGAACCTGCCCGACGGACCCAAAGGGCCCGACGAACCGCGGAACCAGGAACCCAGCCGGGGGGTCCCACAGGCTCAACGGACAGCGGGACCAGGAAACCCATCGGGGTCCCAAAGGTTTGGCAGACAACGGAAACTGGGCAACCCACCCTGTGGGCTGCGTGGGCTCGGCGGGGTTCAGACGGGAGGAGCAAGGGTCGGTAGGAGTGTGACACTGGGGGATGCCTCCAGCCCCGTCAAGGTCTCCAGCAGGAGGCGCCCACGGGACACAGAGATGGCTGCCGCGAGTAAGAATTTCATCGTTCTGTTTGGAACAACAGACAAGAGGTGCAGGAGTAGGCCATTTGGCCCTTCGAGCCAGCACCTCCATGGCTGATCATCCCCAATCAGTTTATTCTACTCCACCATCCAATCATGGCTGATCTATCTCGCCCTCCAAACCCCATTCTCCTGCCTTCTCCCCATAACCTCCGACACCCGTTCTAATCAAGAATCTATCTGTCTCTGCTGCTAAAATATCCATTGACTTGGCCTCCACAGCCGTCTGTGGCAATGAATTCCACAGATTCACCACCCTGTCCAAATGTGTTTTGGACATTGTTATAATCCCCGCCCCAACTACCTCCTCCGGCAGCTCGTTCCATCCACCCACTGCCTTGTGTGTGAAGAAGTGGGCCCTTCAGGTTCCTGTTATATCCCATCTCAATAGACAATAGACAGTAGGTGCAGGAGTAGGACATTCGGCCCTTCGAGCCAGCACCGCCGTTCAACGTGATCACGGCTGATCATCCCCAATCAGTACCCCGTTCCTGCCTTCTCCCCATACCCCCTGACTCCGCTATCTTTAAGAGCCCTATCTAGCTCTCTCTTGAAAGTATCCAGAGATACGGCCTCCACCGCCCTCTGGGGCAGAGAACCTGCTCTTGAATCTCTCTTCTCTTGGCGGAGTGCAGTCACCCAACAGGGCACCGTGCCAACAGATGAACCATCCCGACATCAATTCCAAAGCCATTTATTTCTCCACAGACATCCGACAACTGCGAGCAGCTGAGCTCGAACAAACATCCACAATTACATTCATTATTCCAGCAAGCAGCGTCTGTATCTGGGCTGGATGCCGATAAAGAAAGGAAGCCATCTGGATGAGCCTCGTCCACTCATCCCAACTCTGCGGCCACTGTGTTTGCTTTGAGTTTTAGAGATACAGAGCCAAAACAGGCCCTTCGGCCCAGCGAGCCCGTGCTGACCAGCGATCCCCGCACACCAACACTACCCTACACACACACTAGGGACAATTTACAATTACCTACAAACCTGGCCAAGGTTCATTCCCGGGATGGCGGGACTGTCATATGCAGAGAGAATGGAGCGGCTGGGCTTGTACACTCTGGAGTTTAGAAGGATGAGAGGGGATCTCATTGAAACATATAAGATTGTTAAGGGCTTGGAAACGCTAGAGAGGAAACATGTTCCCGATGTTGGGGGAGTCCAGAACCAGGGGCCACACACAGTTTAAGAATAAGGGGTTAGCCATTTGGAACGGAGACGAGGAAACACTTTTTCTCACAGAGAGTGGTGAGTCTGTGGAATTCTCTGCCTCAGAGGGCGGTGGAGGCAGGTTCTCTGAATGCTTTCAATAGAGAGCTAGATAGGGCTCTTAAAAATAGCGGAGTCAGGGGATATGGGGAGAAGGCAGGAACGGGGTACTGGTTGGGGATGATCAGCCATGATCACATTGAATGGCGGTGCTGGATCGAAGGGCCGAATGGCCTACTCCTGCACCTGTTGTCTATTGTTTTTGGAGTGTGGGAGGAAACCAGAGCACCCGGGGAAAACCCACGCAGGTCACGGGGAGAAGGCGCAAACTCCGTACAGACAGCGCCCGTAGTCAGGATGGAACCCGTAGTCTCCGGCGCCGTGAGGCGGTAACTCTACCGCTGCGCCACCGTCCCCCAAAACGCCTTTGATTCTTTCATTCTGTCATCTTATTCTGGCCTCCGGCTTAAAGCTTAAACCACCCAGCTTTCTCTCTCTGGCACATGAAACGATAAGCAAATGCTTTTTCCGTGGGTTTACGGGAACTAACTGTGGAAACCGCCTCCATATTCCTTGTCGCAGTTCCCAGACTGACGACTTCCCCCGTCCATTCTCACATTCACAGATTAATTATCAGCTAATTGCACATTGATTCAGACTTTCCACACTAAGATAAACTTGGAAGATTCGGTTGAATCTCTGAGTCCCTGCAAGATTCACATGGAATCATAGCGACAGAGTGGAAACAGGCCCTTCGGCCCAACTTGCCCATGCCAACCAACATGTCCCATCTACACCAGTCCCACCTGCCTGCGTTTGGCCCATATTCCCCCAAAACCTGTCAATAGACAATAGACAATAGGTGCAGGAAGTAGGCCATTTGGCCCTTCGAGCCATCACCGCCATTCAATGTGATCATGGCTGATCATCCACAATCAGTACCCCGTTCCTGCCTTCTCCCCATATCCCCTGACTCCGCTATTTTTAAGAGCCCTATCTAGCTCTCTTTCAAAAGCATCCAGAGAACCTGCCTCCACCGCCCTCTGAGGCAGAGAATTCCTCAGACATGTCCTATGCATGTACCTGTCCAAATATATTTTAAACACTGTGATAGTGCCTGGCCCCAACTACCTCCTCTGGCAGCTCGTTCCATTCACCCACCTCCCTTTGTGTAAAAACGTTGCCCCACAGTTTCCTATTAAATCTATTCCTCCCTTCACCTTGAACCTATGACTGCTGTTTAATGGAATCAGGGGATATGGGGAGAAGGCAGGAACGGGGTACTGATTTTGGATGATCAGCCATGATCATATTGAATGGCGGTGCTGGCTCGAAGGGCCAAATGGCCTACTCCTGCACCTATTGTCTATGTTTCTAGTCACGTTGGTAGACACAAAATGCTGGAGTAACTCAGCGGGCCAGGCAGCGTCTCTGGAGAGACGAAATGGGCGACTTTTTCGGGTCGGGACCGTCATTCAGACCTTTCTATTCCCGTTATTCCCTTGGAGCCGCTGTAAATGGTAACCATGTATTGTCGTTGCGCTGTGTGGCGAGCACAGCCCCCTGGTGCGGGTGACAACAAACTAAACTCGCACTCATCCCCGTGAATCTTCTCTGCGCCCGTTTCCTGTTCCATTTTTAGCAGGGGTGACCAAAACTGAACGCAAAACTCCAAATGTAAGCCTGCAGTGTGACAGCAAAGCTACCAAGCGATGGAACGAGGCAGGCTGGAGTTTTCAGGTAAAAGGCCTTCTGGCCCGTGCACATCTTAATCCTCAAGGGCCACCTACAATGAACCTTGTTAAACGCCTCGTGCAGACAGCAGCCACTGCCCTTTTATCATCAACTAGAATGTTCCCAGGAACGGTGGCGCTGCAGTAGAGTTGCTGCCTTTCAGCTGCTTACAGCACCAGAGACCCGGATTCAATCACTTAGTTGTCGGGTGCTGTCGTTTAATTTAGTTTAGTGATACAGCGCGGAAACAGGCCCTTCGGCCCACTGGGTCTGCGCCGACCTGCGATCCCCGCACACTAACACTGTCCTACACACACTAGGGACATTTTTTACATTTACACCAAGCCAATTAAACAACAAATCTGTACGTCTTTGGAGTGCGGGAGGAAACCGAAGATCTCGGAGAAAACCCCACGCAGGCCACGGGGAGAACGTACAGGCAAGCACCCATAGTCGGGATCGAACCAGGGTCTCCGGTGCTGCATTCGCTGTAAGGCAGCAACTCTACCCCTGCGCCACCATGGCCCTCTGTCTGTTCGGAGTTTGCACGTACTCCCCGTGACCTGCGTGGGTTTTCTCCGGGATATTCAGTTTCCTCCCACACTCCAAAGACGTGCAGATTTGTAGGTTAATTGGCTTTGGTAAAATTATAAATTGTCCCCAGTGTGTGTAGGATAGTGTCAATGTGCGGGGTTCACTGGTCGGCGCGGACTCGGTGGGCCGAAGGGCCTGTTTCCGCGCTGTATCTCTGCACGTTGTAAGCAGAGGAATCAGGAAATGGTTTTAAAAAAAAACCCAACGCAAATAACAAATCGTGACAAACCGTGGATGATTATGTTGCAACTGCTTTTTTAAAAAAAAACACTTATGGCTTTTAAATAAATGGCATCTCCAGTATTTTGACTTCTCCGATACAAGGGCCTCCATTATCCCATCCTGTGGGCCGAACCTCAATTGGTTGCCATGGCAACACCCAGCAGCCTCTCAACGCCATAGTCCAGCTGAATGCCGAAGGTTTGGAGATGCAACGCGGGAAACACGGCCCTTCGGCCCACCGAGTCCGCGCCGACCAGCGATCCCAGCACACTAGCACCACCCGACACACACCAGGGACAACTTACAATTATTCGCCCAAGCGAACCTGTATGCCTTTGGAGTGTGGGAGGAAACCGGAGCGCCCGGAAAAAACCCACGCTGGCCACGGGGTGAACGTACAAACTCCATACAGACAGGATCGAGCCCGGGTCTCTGGCGCTGTGAGGTAGCAACTCTACCACTGTGCCAATAGACAATAGGTGCAGGAGTAGGCCATTCGGCCCTTCGAGCCAGCACCAATTCGAGCCATCAATGTGATCGTGGCCGATCATCCACAATCAGTACCCTGTTCCTGCCTTCTCACCATATCCCCTGGTCCGCTATCTTTTTGCTGTAGTGCCACTTCGAATGGAGCAAAATCACAGAAGCTGAAGCCTTTCACTGCGTAGAATTTAGTGTCCATAGAGATACAGCATGGAATCAGGCCCCTCGGCCCACCCAATTTGACCATCGATCACCCGCTCACACTAGTTCCATGTGATCCCATTTTCTCATCCACTCCCGACACACCGGGGGCAATTTACATCGGTCCGAGTGACCTGCCAACCCGCACGTCTTTGGGATGTGGGAAGAAGCCGGAGCACCCGGAGAAAACCCACGCGGTCACGGGGAGAACGTGCAAACAGAGCCCGAAGAAAGGTCCCGACTCAAAACGTCACCTGTCCACGTTCTGCCAGAGACGCTGCCTGACCCGCCGAGTTACTCCAGCACTTTGTGTCTTTTTGTAAAGCAGCATCTCCAGTTTCCATGCAAGTATCCAGGGCACACAACCCTTTTACCCACTTGCTTCTACACACAATTGTAATCTAGTTGTTTCATATTTAGTACCAGGAATAGTTGGTGATTTATGCATGATGATGGCGGGTGGGTTGTTACTGTTTGTATTGTGAATATTATTATTGTTAATAATTGAATACATTTATTTTTGTTAAAAAAAAAAGGTCCTTAAACTGACTGACATTTCCTCCGCAATGGAAACCGCGGCACGGAGGCGCAGCGGTAGAGCTTCTGCCCGACAGCGCTAACAGTGCCTGAGACCAGGGGTTAATTCATGACGTACGGGGTTGTGGGCTAATTGGTTTGGCATAAATGTAAATTTTCCCTAGTATGTGTAGGATAGTGTTAGTGTTTAGGGCCTGTCCCACTTGGGTGTAATTTGCGTGTCACACGGATGGCGCGCAAAGATTTTGTACATCCCAAAATCCTGGGGTGCCGCGCGCTACCATGCGTCGCTGCTTACGTCACAACGCACCAGGCGCACGTCGTGACGTGTAAATGATGCGTAAATTACGCCCAAGTGTGACAGGGCCAGTTTCCACGCTGTCTCTCTAAACTGAACTAAATAATTCGGAACAACCAGAGATTCCAGAAGGTCAACAAAAGTGCTGGAGGAACTCAGCGGGTGCAGCAGCATCTATGGAGCGAAGGAAATAGGCAACCCTTGGGTTTCGACCCGAAACGTTGCCTATTTCAGCATCTGCAGTTCCTTCTTAAAGAGATTACAGAAGCAGGGAGCTGTCCCCCACTGGAGGTGCTGAAACGCTTGCTGAATGCATTAAATTCTTTCAAGCTCCAGAGTGTGGTGATGAGCGGTTTGAGTGCTGCGCGTGGGAGGGTTGGAGGTGGCGGCTGCAAACAGGGCGGCACGCGGTGCAGCGGTAGAGCTGCTGCCTCACAGCGCCAGGGACCCTGGATCGATCCTGAGAACGGGTGCTGTGTGTACGGAGTTTGGACCGTACGCTCTCTCCTCGAGCCGCGTGGGTTTTCTCCGGGTGCTCCAGTTTCCACCCACACTCCAAAGACGTGCATGTTTGGGGGTTCATTGGCTTCGGTAAATTGTCCCTAGTGTGTAGGATAATACTAGTGTACGGGGTGATCGCTGGTGGGCCGAGTGGCCTGTTTCCGCACTGTAACTAACCTATCGCAAGGTGTAAGAAACATTCAGACAGGTAGATGGATAGGACAGGTCTAGAGGGATACGGGCCAAACGCAGGCAGGTGGGACTAGTGTAGAATCATAGAATCACAGAAAATAGGTGCAGGAGTAGGCCAGTCGGCCCTTCGAGCCTGCACCGCCATTCAATACGATCATGGCTGATCATCCAACTCAGTATCCTGTACCTGCCTTCTCTCCATACCCCCTGATCCCTTTAGCCACAAGGGCCACATCTAACTCCCTCTTAAATATAGCCAATGAACTGGCCTCAACTGCCTTCTGTGGCAGAAAATTCCACAGACTCACCACTCTCGGTGTGAAAAATGATCTTCTCATCTCGGTCCTAAAAGACTTCCCCCTTATCCTTAAACTGTGACCCCTTGTTCTGGAGTTCCCCAACATCGGGAACAATCTTCCTGCATCTAGCCTGTCCAACCCCTTAAGAATTTTGTAAGTCTCTATAAGATCCCCCCTCAATCTCCTAAATTCCAGCGAGTACAAGCCGCGTCTATCCAATCTTTCTTCATATGGAAGTCCTGCCATCCCAGGAATCAGTCTGGTGAACCTTCTCTGTACTCCCTCTATGGCAAGAATGTCTTTCTGGGACATGTTGGCCGGTATGGGCAAGTTGGGCCGAAGGGCCTGTTTCCACACTGAACGAGTGCAAGTGTTTTCTCCTGAATGGCTGGGCTTTGATTTTAAGGTCAAGTCTTCTTGCCTTGTACTCTCTCCAAATTGGAGCAGAGAAGCCAGATTTTTATCATCATTTCATTGCCAAATCCAACGTAAAGATTCAACTAAATAACTCCATAATCCTCTACTCTCCAGGGATTCCAAGTTCATATAATCAACTCTCAAAATTTAGCCCCATGAATTTCTCACGAAAATGCAAAGGCCTTCAGAACAAATGTGCAGGAAGGGACTGTAGATGCTGGTTTACACCGTAGACACAAAATGCTGGAGTCACAACCCATTATGTTCTCCATTTTCAAGTAACCCTTGCTTTCCCTCCCTCTCCATCCATCCCCCACCCTAGTTTCCGTCTAGTTTCTCTGCCTTCCTGATTAATTTTACTGTTTCTACGCTTCGCTGTCACCTTCCCCTCAGCCAACGATGATCCGTTTGACATTTCCTTGATCATCATCTGCTTGGATCAGTCGTTTTCTCACCTTATCCTTCCACATATCTACAGTTTCCCCCTCCCCTGACCCTCGACCCAAAACGTCACCCGTTCCTTCTCTCCAGAGATGCTGCTCGTCCCGCTGAGTTACTCCAGCGTTTTGTGTCTGCCTTTGCAACAAGCACTGCCAGACAGCAGTGAAAGAGGCACAAAGTGCTGGAGCAACTCAGCGGGTCAGGCAGGGCCGGATTTAGATGAAGAGAGGCCCTAGGCTATTCCACATGCGAGGCCCCTCCCAATCGGCCTATGAAGCCCATAGGTAAATCCGGCCCTGCCAAGGCCCTCCCCCCCCAGATCTCGAGGCCCTAAGCCTAAGCTTGTGAAGCTTATACGTAAATCATGCCCTGGGGTCAGGCAGCATCTCTGGTGAACGTGGATAGGTGACGTTTTCGTGTCGGGACCCCTCTTCAGGCAGCAGTGAGGTTTTCTTTACACAATCCCCTGAAACCATTTACTCTCATCAACATGGCCGCTACTAGCATCTGCAAACATTCACAACGCTGCCTTCTCCATCAAATTTACTTCCATTTGTCTTGCCAGCGAGACTGTGTAAAACGAATGTTTGGCCGCCAGAGACCTGGGTTCAATCCTGACCTCCGGTGCTGTCTGTGTGGAGTTTGCAAATTCTCTCCGTGACCGAGTGGGTTTTCTCCGGGTGCTCCAGTTTCCTCCTACACTCCAAAGACGTGCAGGTTTGTAGGCGAATTGGCTTCTGTAAAGTGCAAATCATCCCTAGCGTGTGGGATAGGATAATAGACAATAGGTGCAGGGAGTAGGCCATTCGGCCCTTCGAGCCAGCACCGCCATTCAATGTGATCACGGCTGATCATCCCCAATCAGTACCCCGTTCCTGCCTTCTCCCCATATCCCCTGACTCCGCTATTTTTAAGAGCCCTATCTAGCTCTCTCTTGAAAGCATCCAGAGAACCGGCCTCCACCGCCCTCTGAGGCAGAGAATTCCACAGACTCACCACTCCCTGTGTGAAAAAGTGTTTCCTCATCTCCGTTCTAAATGGCTTTCCCCTTATTCTTAAACTGTGGCCCCTGGTTCTGGACTCCCCCAACATCGGGAACATGTTTCCTGCCTCTAGCGTGTCCAAAGCCTTAATAATCTTATATGTTTCAACAAGATCCCCTCTCATCCTTCTAAACTCCAGAGTGTACAAGCCCAGCCGCTCCATTCTCTCAGCATATGACAGTCCCACCATCCCGGGGATTAACCTTGTGAACCTACGCTGCACTCCCTCAATAGCAAGAATGTCCTTCCTCAAAATAGGATGCTGGGTGAACGCTGGTCGGCACGGACTCGATGGGCCGAAGGGCCTGTTTCCCTATGGTACCACCGCATGTGTCATTATACAACTGACAGGGGCGACGGGGAGAAGGCAGGAGAATGGGGTTGGGGGGGGGAAGAGATAGATCAGCCATGATTGAAAGGTGCAGTAGACTTCATGGGCCAAATAGCCCACTTCTGCTCCAATCCCTTTCAAACTTATAAACAAGCAGATGTCACATGCATAACGTACATTGATGATATTTAATCGAAGAATTATATCACGCGAGACAGCACAATCTCGTTTAGAGATACAGCACGGAAACAGGCCCTTTGGCCCACCGAGTCCGCACCGACCAGCGATCCCCGCACACTAACACTATCCTACACACACCAGGGACAATTTACAATTTTACCAAGCCAATTAACCGACCAACATGCACGTCTTTGGAGTGTGGGAGGAAACCGCAGATCTCTGAGAAAACCCACGCAGGTCACGGGGAGAACGTACAGACTCCGTACAGACTGCACCCGTTGTCAGGATCGAACCCGGGTCTCCGGCGCTGAGAGGCAGCAACATGACCGCTGCTCCCCCGCGCCACCCAAATTATCTGAGTCTCGAGAGCGTGCAAGAAGCTCCCTGATCTGTCCCCCACTTCACGCCCTTGGCCTGCACCCTCTAACCCCGAAACCCTTAAATCACACTTGCTCAGATCAGACTTGCATCCACACGCTCCTCTCATTCCTGGACTGAAGATGCGTCTGCAGGAACGGGTTCGGCGAAGATTAACGAAGATGTTGCCAAGACCCGGGGTCAGCTACAAGGAAACGCCCAGCAGGCTGGGACTCCCTCTAATCCTTGGAACACAATGGGATGAGGGGTGATCATGTAGCGGTGTAGATCGGGTAATTGCAGAGAATCCTTTACCCAGAGCAGGGGGAATCAAGAACAAGGGGACATAGGTTTAAGGTGAGAGGGAACCCAGGGGGCAAATGTTTTTTTTACACAAAGGGTGGTGGGTGTATGGAACGAGCTGTCAGAGGAGGTAGTTGAGGCAGGGACTATGGCAACGTTTAAGAAACATTTAGACCGGTACATGGATGGGTCAGATTTAGAGGGATAGGGGCCAAACGCAAGCAGGTGGGATTAGTTTAAAAGATTTAAAAAACATTTGGACAGGTAATTAGATGATCAGATAATCAGTTTTTAAATCAATAGACCAGTTCATAATTAATTAAATGATTAGATAATTTGATAATCAGTTTAGTTCATGGTCATGTGAAAAGCTTTTTGTACCTTTGCCTTGGATAGGACAGGTTTAGAGGGATATGGGATCAGTGTAGATGGGGCACAGGTGGGACTAGTGTAGATGGGGCATGTTGGCTGGTGTGGGCAAGTTGGGCCGAAGGGCCTGTTTCCACGCTGTGACACTCTTTAATGTAGGTACGTTACAAAACTTACCTTGAGCAGCGCTGCAGTTCTGCCGCTCCCCGTGTACGTGACTTTGGCGCCTTTCAGAGGGGGGCGGGCTTAAAGTGCCGTTTTTCCACAGACTGGGAAAATCGATCCATGTCGGGCGATTTTGTTGCGGAAGAAAAATCGCTCCGACATTTCATTAATGAAGGTATTTTAAAATTACGCTAGATTATTTATTATCTAGAGTAATTTAAAAATCACCTTCAAAAGCCGTGAGCGCCGACAACGGGAAGGGTTTTGCGTAGGGGAGAAAAAAAGGTACACAGTTTATTTTTATATTAAAAGTTGTTTTTTATGGAGGCTTTAATAATATTTTCATGTTGCGAAATGGGGTCCAAAAAAAATGTATGAACCAACAGTATTTTTCCTCCCGACTTCACCGCAGCCGCAACGTTCCAATCCACCGCATTCCACTAAAACCCACTCGCTAGTTGATTTAAATGGCCATTAATTTACAGGCATTAAACACTAAATTCCTTCCATTTGGCCCAGAAATTCATGATAATGAGATTTTAAAATTATGTTATATTGTGGATTATTGTGTGAATGTTATTTGGGCACTTAGGCAATTTGAAAAAAGTTTATCTTTTCTTAAGAAATGGATAGATGTTTAGATCCACTCATTGAATTTTGTAATTAGCTACAATTAGATAACTAACTAATTATATGCTTTAATTTCAGGTCGCCCAAGTAAGATTGTTTCATATTTGTTTCAGAATGCTTCAATCTATAATAACTGAAAATGTAATTGAGTTCTCTTAATTTTTAAGAAAGTTATGGGCTTTTAACGGTTCTAGATCACAGCTTTTGAGTCAAGTCAATTGTAAGGCAATGGGGAGCAAGATGCTAATTTCTGAGTATGAAAATGGTCATAACTTTCTTAATACTGAAGATATGAAAGTGAATTAGGTGTCAAATTAAACTTCTTTTTATGCTTTATCTGATGGGATAAATTGCAGACTTGATTTTCTAAATCTCAAAATTTTGTAACATTGCTATTAAATAGCAATAGTTAATGTTGTCCCAGTCAAATAATTGAAATTCACCAACACAGTGAGATTTTTGGCCTTTGCGATCTCTTTAAACATCACACCCAAACACTCAAACTCTGCAATATTTTCCATTACAACAATAAAACCAAGGGCTTACACATTAAAACATCTCACAAATCCCTGCTGCCCACACACTCTCTGTGAGTAAATGACAATTGCCTCTGCAAATCTTTTAACTCGCACCGCAGGGAACTGAGATTTAAAATAAATAAATAAAAAAACAATGTATTATTTCCAGACAACCTCTCCATCTTTAAATGCAAACTCGAGATTCTTTGCAAGGACCCGGTGGGATCTGTAGGGCTTGTTATTCCTTTTAATTTGATAAATATGATCAAATTGAGAATCGATTGACCAGTCACGTAATTGCACTCTACATGTCAAAAGCACCTACAGATTGCAAACGCACAGGGCAAGGCGGGTTGCAATGCCTGATATGAGAGCAACAATTATCTCCCAAATTAGTGACATTAATAAAAGGGGGGTGTGGGGGGGGGGGAAGAGTCGTTGCATGGATGGACGACAGCAACATTCCTACTCCTTGTCAGTGGGTGACAGTTTTGCAGACAGACAGACATCCACGTTTGCAATGGGAGAGGTGCTTGCGTTTTGTTGCTGCTGCTGCACGGCCAACACGCTGCAGCGACCTTAGCAACTCTCCACATTTCATTGCAATGTACACCGACCCTTGTTCTTCTTCTTCTTACCTCCTTCTTGACTGTGCGCAACAACCTCTGACGCATCTCTGCATCTATTGCAACAGGGGGAAGGAAACAAAAAAAAAGATGTGTTTTTTGATAAATAAACAATAACAATAAATGCATGCAACAACAAAAATAAAGCACGGCGGGCAAATACGATGCAATTTTTTGGTGGGAGTTTGGGGGGTAAAGGGGGGCAGAGAGAGAGAGCTCCGTTGTTGCATTGATGCAAAAGGTGCCTGTGTTTTTTTCATTTTGCCCTTTATTTACTTACCTGCCATGATGATGATGATGATCCGACCACTGTTTGCAAAGCCGGCTCTTTGCAGAAGCTGCAGCCCCGGATCGCCTGATTGACAGCTGCCCCCCCCCCTCCCTCCGTGACGTCAACGCCTCCGGGCAACGTTCCAGCCGGCGCCTGTGATTGACGGGCGGACCCCAGGCAGCCCAGATTTAAAGGCACATCACCCTCTCTACCGTCTCCCTCAGCCTCTTGCTGGCCTTGCTCACGCTGCAATTCAGTTACCTCAATTAAAACAATGCACTCATTTATTATTGCAGGTTTGAATCATCACCTTGCACCCAGCCAGAGTGAAAAGCTTCGTTTTGCATGCTATCCCCCAAAAACAGAGCCGATAATACTATTACATAAATAAAAACCATATTGCATATAATACCCGACACACACACACACACACCACACACACACACACACACTTTATAGGTGTTTATCGGACTATAGTTCTTTATAGAAAAGAACTGCAGATGCTGGTTTAAATCCAAGATAGACACAAAATGCTGGAGTAACTCAGCGGGACAGGCAGCATCTCTGGAGGGAAAGAATGGGTGATGTTTCGGTTCGAGACCCTTCTTCAGGGGAGTGGGCGGTACAGAGGTAGATTGTAGTCGGACACAGTAAAGGGCCTGACCCACTTGGGCGCCATTTGCTCGTCATTTACGCGACATCCTAAAAATTGGTTGGCGTGTCGTGACGCGCATGGCACGTGGTGAGGCGTGGTGGCGTATGCAGTGACAGGCGGTAGCGCGCGGCGCCCCAGAATTGTGGGATGCTCAAAATCCTCGCACGCCACCTGCTTGACGCGCAAATGACACCCGAGTGGGACAGGCCCTTAAGACTGGTCGGAGAACTGGCAAATGGGAGAGGATGGAGAGAGAGGGAAAGCAAAGGCTATTTTAAGTTAGAGAAGACAATGTTCATACCGCTGAGGTGTAAGCTGCCCATGATGAGAATGAGTCCGTCGCACGTGGGCGGCAAGGTGGCGCAGCGGGAGAGTTACTGCCTTACAGCGTTGGCAGCGGCGACTACAGTCACTGTGTGCGTGGGTTTTCTCCGAGATCTTCGGTTTCTTCCCACACTCCAAAGACGTACATGTTTGTTGGTTAATTGATCTCTCCAGAGATGCTGCCTGACCCACTGAGTTACTCCAGCTTTTGGTGTCTGTCTTCCATGTACATATACACACACACATATACATACATACACATATACACATCATACTACGCACATATCAATACTATAATAAATAAATAAAAATGAATCCAGAGACCCTAGTTCGATCTCGACTACGGGTGCTGTCTGTATGGAGTTCTACGTTCTCCCTGTGACCGCGTGGGTTTCACCGGGTGCTCCGGTTTCCCTCCACAAGATGTGCAGGTTTGAAAGTTATTTGGCTTTGGTAAAATTGTAAATTGTCCCTAGTGTGTGTAGGATAATGCTCGTGTACAGGGATCACTGGTCGGCACGGACTCGTTGGGCCGAAGGGCAGCATCTCTGAAAAAGTCAAAGTCAAGTACAACAGATAGAGCAAACGGGAAGATACAGAGTGCAGAATATAGTTAAAAGCCAAAAGGCTTTTTCAACTCAGCGGGTCATAGAGTGATACAGTGTGGAAACAGGCCCTTCGGCCCAACTTACCCACACCGGCCAACATGTCCCACTTACACTAGTCCCACCCGCCCTCATTTGGTCCATATCCCTCCAAACCTGTCCCATCCATGTACCTGTCTAACTATTTCTTAAACGTTGGGATAGACCCAGCCTCAACTACCTCCTCCGGCAGCTTGTTCCATACACCCACCGCCCTTTGTGCGAAAATGTTACCCCCTCAGATTCCTATTAAATCTTTTCCCCTTCACCTTGCACCGATGTCCTCTGGACCTCGATTCCCCTACTCTGGGCAAGAGACTCTGTGCGTCTACCCGATTGATTCCTCTCATGTCACGTCAGGCAGCATCTCAATAGACAATAGACAATAGACAATAGACAATAGGTGCAGGAGTAGGCCATTCGACCCTTCGAGCCAGCACCGCCATTCAATGTGATCATGGCTGATCAACCCCAATCAGTACCCCGTTCCTGCATTCTCCCCATATCCCCTGACTCCGCTATCTTTAAGAGCCCTACCTAGCTCTCACTGAGAATGTAGATAGCTAACGTCTCAGGTCGATGCTCTTTCTTCAAGTCAATATGCAGGGATTGGAGCAAATGTGGATGATGATTAGATGGGATAATCTTATGGAGATTTCATTAGATTATCTAATTATGCATTAGACAGATGAGATTAATTTGTCCTGCCATGATGCTGTGCATACACATTGTGGGCAGAAGGGCCTGTTAAATTGCATTTATGTGTAGTATATCCCAGCTGTTTGGATAGCATACAAAACAAAGCTTTCCTATGTTCTTTGTCAAAATGTACATTCTCCCAAATTAATTCAAATTAATCTATCATTGACTCCATCTACACTTCACGCTGCCTCGGTAAATCGGTCGACATAATCATAGACGGGTCCCACCCCAGATATTTCATTAGTTCATAAGTTCTAGGAGCAGAATTAGGCCATTCGGCCCATCGAGTCTACTCCGCCATTCAACCATGGCTGATCTATCATTCCCTCTCAACCCCATTCTCCTGCCTTCTCCCCATTAACCCGTACTAATCAAGAATCTGTCAATCTCCTCCTTAAAAATACCCACTGACTTGGCCTCCACAGCCGTCTGTGGCAATGAGTTCCACAGATTCACCGCCCTCTGGCTGAAGAAATTCCTCCCCATCTCCCTCCTTCTCCCTGCTCCTGTCGGGCAGAAGATCCAATCAGCCTGAAGAAGGGACCTGACCTGAAATGTCGCCCATCTATGTTCTCCAGAGGTTGTCCCTGGGATGGCGGGACTGCCATATGAGGAAAGATTGAAAAGACTAGGCTTGCATTCAATGGAGTTTAGAAGGATGAGGGGGATCTTATAGAAACATATACAATTATAAAAGGACTGGACAAGCTCGATGCAGGAAAAATGTTGCCAATGTTGGGCGAGTCCAGAACCAGGGGCCACAGTCTTAGAATAAAGTGGAGGCAGTTTAAGACTGAGGTGAGAAAAAACATTTTCACCCACAGAGGGCAGTGGAGGCCAAATCACTGGATGGATTTCAGAGAGAGTTAGATAGAGCTCTAGGGGCTAGTGGAGTCAAGGGATATGGGGAGAAGGCAGGCACGGGTTATTGATTGGGGATGATCAGCCATGATCACAATGAATCAAAGGGCTGGCTCAAAGGGCCAAATGGCCTCCTCCTATTTTCTATGTTTCTAGGTGCTGCCCGACCCGCTGAGTTACTCCAGCACTGTGTGTCTTTTTTTTGTTGGTAAACCAGCGCCTGCAGTTCCCCGTGTCCCCTGTAAATATTCCCTCCTGTGATCCTCCCAGACGCTTTGATCACGGCAACTTTATCCCCAAGTGTAAACAGACACCCTCCGATCTCGAAGGTCTCGCCGGCATTAAATACTCCTCACACAAACTCGAGCTTGTCTCTTTCAATGTAAACCAGCTTCTGCAGTTCCTTGTTTCTTTGTTTCCTGGTCCTCCAAACATATTCCAAATGGAATTTAGCCAATAGACAATAGACAACAGGTGCAGGAGTAGGCCATTCGGCCCTTCGAGCCAGCACCGCCATTCACTATGATCATCAGTACCCCGTTCCTGCCTTCTCCCCATATCCCCTGACTCCGCTATCTTAAAGAGCCCTATCTTGCTCTCTCTTGAAAGCATCCAGAGAACTGGGCTCCACCGCCCTCTGAGGCAGAGAATTCCACAGACTCACCACTCTCTGTGAGAAAAAGTGTTTCCTCGTCTCCGTTCTAAATGGCCGACTCCTTATTCTTAAACTGGAGGTGGCGGAGAGGTGGACTTAAGCAAGAAAAGGATCTTGGAGAAGAAGGGCTACCTTAAATGTAGTTGCGTCTGGTTGGGACACTCTGGTCGGGTGAAGACTATTCCATGCTTTAATTGTGCGGGGGAAGCATGAATTGCTGTACACATCTGTCTTGGGAGCTGGAATCTCAAATTGGATCGAATGCCCTCTTCTGCTCCTCGTTCCTATATTGATTACAAGGATGGAAAGGGTGCAGAGAAGAGTTACAAGGATGTTGCCAGGACTCGAGGGGCCTGAGCTACAGGGAGAGGTTGAGCAGGCTGGGACTCTATTCCTTGGAGCACAGGAGGCTGAGGGGCGATCTAATAGAGGATTGCGATATCTTTATAGAGGAGTGGAATAGATCGGGTAGACGCACATAGAGTTTGGAGAAGAGGAGGCAGATGAGGTTTAGCTGTAGGAAGGAACCGCAGATGCCGGTTTACACCCAAGATAGACACAACATGCTGGAGTAACTCAGCGGGACAGGCAGCATCTCTGGAGAGAAGGAATGGGTGACGTTTCGGGTCGACACCTTCCTCCAGACTCGACCCAAAACGTCACCCATTCCTTCGTTCCAGAGTCCTTTACCCGGAGTAGGGGAATCAAGAACCAGATGACATTGGTTTAAGGTGAGAGGGGAAAGAGTTAATAGGAACCTGAGGGGCAACCTTTTTCGCTCGGCGTATATGGAACAAGCTGCCAGAGGAGGTAGTAGAGGCAGGTGTTATCAGAACATTTAAAGGACATTTGGACAGGTACATGTTTGGAGAGATTTGGAGCAACATGGGGCAAATGTGGGTAGATTTACCGGAGATAGACACAGAACGCTGGAGTAACTCAGCGGGTCAGGCAGCTAACTCGGAAAAGTTGTCAGACAGCGCCATCTGGTGAGTGAAATGTATTTCATCTTTGGAGAATGGTTCAGCCAACTGAGAGAATGTCAGGAGTTCCGCGAGACCATTCTCACCGCTCCCCCTCTGTGTCTCCTGCTGCCCCCCTGCTCTTCGACCATGCTCAATGAGGGCGGCACGGTGGTGCAGCGTTAGAGTTGCCACCTCACAGCACCAGAGACCCGGGTTCGATCATGACTACGGGTGCTGTCTGTACGGAGTTTGCACGTTCTCCCCGTGACCTGCGTGGGTTTTCTCCGGGCGCTCCGGTTTCCTCCCACACTCCAAAGACGTGCAGGTTTGTAGGTTAATTGGCTTCTGTAAATTAACCCATAGTGTGTGTAGGATAGAACTGGCGTATATGCAGGTAGGCACACAGTCCTGGAGTAACTCAGCGGGTCAGGCAGCATCTCTGAAGAATCGAAATAGGTGACGTTTCAGGTTTTCTCTGGGCGCTCCGGTTTGCTCCCAGACTCCAAAGACGTGCAGGATTGTAGGTTTAATTGGCTTCAGTAAAAATGTAAAGGGTCCCTTGTGTGTGTTGGATATAGTGCTGGTGTACGGGGAGAGCGCTGGTCGGCACGGACCCGGTGGGCCGAAGGGCCTGTTTCCACGCTGTGTCTCCAAACTAAACTAATACTGAGTCAGGATTGCGGAAGTCATTTAGAATTCACAAGGGAATTCAAACAGCCCATGATGACCACTTATTTCATCGCGGGCTATTACTGCTGGGATTCAATTTTTTTCTCAGCCCAATATTGCATCCGCATAATATACAGTTAGTGCGGCAGTGAATACAAGACAGTAACTATATGCAAATTGGAGGAACAGCACCTCATATTTCGCTTGGGCAGCTTACACCCCAGCGGCATGAATATTAATTTCTCTAACTTCCAGTATCCCTTGCATGCCCTCTCCCATCCAAGCTTCAATAGACAATAGACAATAGGTGCAGGAATAGGCTGTGGAGGCCAAGTCAGTTGGATATTTTTAAGACAGAGATAGATAGATTCCTGATTAGTGCGGGTGTCAGAGGTTACGGGGAGAAGGCAGGAGAATGGGGTTAGGATGGAAGAGATAGATCATCCATGATTGAATGGCGGAGTAGACTTGATGGGCCGAATGGCCTAATTCTACTCCTATCACTTATGACATTATCCCACCCCAACTAGAGAGCGGTCCTGACCTACCATTGACCTCACTGGAGACCCTCAGACTATCTAGCTGCCTGATTGACGGCAATATTTTAAACTCCCCGGGAAAGGCAACGTATCCACATTCGTTTCATTTAATTGGAAGGAAGCAGAGAAATTAAAAAAATAAATAAATTAGGGGACAATCAAAACGCAAGAGATGTGTAAATCAGAAACACGTAAAGATTAGCCAGCTGTTAAACTCAAGGAGAATAAATGTATCAATCATAGGAGCAGGATTAGGCCATTCGGCCCATCGAGTCTATTCTGCAATTCAATCATGGCTGTTCTATCTCTCCCTCTCAACCCCATTCTCCTGCCTTCTCCCCGTAACCCCTGACACCCGCACTAATCAAGAATCTGTCTATCGCTGCCGAAAAATATCCGTTGACTTGGCCTCCGCAGCCTTCTGTGGTAATAGACTGTGGGTTTAGACTTCAGAGGTACAGCGTGGAAACGGGCCCATCGAGTCCACGCCGACCAGCGATCACCCCGTACACGAGCACTACCCTACACACACTGGGGACAATTTACAATTTTACCAAAGCCAATTAACCTACAAACCTGCACGGCTTTGGAGTGTGGGAGGAAACCGGAGCACCCGGAGAAAACCCACGCGGTCACAAGGGAGAACGTACAAACTCTGTGCAGACTCCAAGATGGAACCCGGGTCTCTGGCGCTGTGAGGCAGTAACTGGAAGTGGAAGGAGCTTCATCAATTAAATTTACTCCTCAATCCTGAAACGTACAGGAGAAGACTTAAGCTGTTCTCTGTGGCTGGTTCCTTCAATTAAGAAATGAAATGTAGGGGATCTGATCAACTGGCGCATCAAACAAAGGCACGGCGACACAGCGGTAGAGTTGCTCCCTGACAGCGCCAGAGTCCAGGGTTCAATCCTGACTATGGGCGCTGTCTGTACAGAGTTTGCACATTCTCCCCGTGACCTGCATGGGTTTTCTCCGTGATAGACAATAGGTGCAGGAGTAGGCCATTCGGCCCTTCGAGCCAGCACCGCCATTCAATGTGATCATGGCTGATCATCCACATTCAGCACCCTGTTCCTGCCTTCTCCCCATATCCCCTGACTCCGCTATCTTTAAGAGCTATCTTTTAAGAACTCTCTCTTAAATCCATCCAGTGATTTGGCCTCCACTGCCCTCTGCAGCAGGGAATTCCACAAGTTCACAACTCTCTGGGTGAAAAAGTTTTTTCTCACCTTAGTCTTAAATGGCCTCCCCTTTATTCTAAGACTGTGGCCCCTGGTTCTGGACTCGCCCAACATTGGGAGCATTTTCCCTGTATCTAGCTTCTCCAGTCCTTTTATAATTTTACATGTTTCTATAAGATTCCCCCTCATCCTTCTAAACTCCAGTGAATACAAGCCTACTCTTTTCAATCCTTAAATTTAATTTCAAGTTTCATGGAGTTTGTGTGTGTTTATGATTGTTGGCAGATGAATTTCCATCTCTGGGATACATCACATTCTTTCGTATCGTATCATAGGAATAAGGCAAAGTAAAAAGAAAAAAACCCCATCGTAAAGCTTGGCTTCTTCTTGCGTGTGGCGTGCACAGCCGAAAGTTGTCGGACAACTTGTTCTATTTGATCTTCCGTTTGTGCATGTCGAGTTGATTGCATTAGTCGAAACAGGGCGGACCACCTGGAGTAAGTAAGTACGTTTATTGGCCAAGTGTTCACATACAAGGAATTTGCCCTGATGCTCCGCCCACAAGTAACAACATGACATACAGTGACAGTTACGAAGGTTGCAATCTTCCACCCCGTAAAGCTTTGCTGTTTAAAACCCAATCTTCCGTTGCTTTGACCTTGCGAGTCCTGTCATTTATTGTAGTCGTTGACTTTAAATGCCATTAATGTAGTCAGTGTCTGCACGACATGGTTTTTTTTAAAGCATCATCTGTTCAAACTATGGTAGCTTGACCATCCGCTGGATGTTAAGATAATGGATTCTGGGCAGGGGCTCGTTAGCAGCCTGTGTTCTGTAATGCAATCATTTCGATCACAGAAGCTGGGATAATAGCACTGTGAAATTAATGCGATTGTACCGGCATGTAACAGTGCTTGGGTTCAATCACTGATACTCGCCGTCTTAATAAAACTCGTCGAAGCAGCCATGGTAAAAATTACATTCCTGGCTTTTCTCTTTTTATTAAGATAGCAAGCACACAAAGCTGGAAGGAGCCATTGGGCTCGTAGAACGTAGACAAAATGCGTAGGAATTTTGTCCGGCATGAACATGTGGGCCGAAGGGCCTGTTCCTGTGCTGTACAGTGTAGGAAGGAAGCGCAGATGCTGGTTTAAACCGAAGATAGACACACAAAGCCGGAGTAACTCTGCGGGACAGGCAGCATCTCTGGAGAGAAGGAATGGGTGACGTTTCGGGTCAGACTGAAGAAGGGTCTCGAACTGAAACGTCACCCGTTCCTTTTTCTCCAGAGATGCTGCCTGTCCCGCTGAGTTACTCCAGCAGTTTAGGTGTCTATCTTCGGTGTAAACCAGCATCTGCAGTTCCTTCCTACACAGTGCAGCACAGGAACAGGCCCTTCGGCCCACAATGTTCACCCCCTAACTAACTAGTTAAACTAATTTAAACTAATCTCTTTGCTACAGACTGGAGATACCGCCTGGAAACTGGCCATTCGGGAATGGGAAGTGGAATTAACAGGACGACTCGTCAACTTCAGTTATCTCTAAACTAAGTTAGTTTAGTTAATCTAACTAAGTCTTAGTTATCCCTAAACTAAGACCTCAGCTGCTGTGAGATTTGAATTTACACCGGTTCAGGATTGTGAAGGTTTCATGGTTACCACTACCAACACTAGAGGGCGGCACAGTGGCGCAGCGGTGGAGTTGCTGCCTCACAGCGCCACAGACCCGGGTTCCATCCCGACTACGGGTGCTGTCTGTACGGAGTTGGTACCTTCTCCCTGTGGGTTTTCTCGGAGATCTTCGGCTTCCTCCCACACTCCAAAGACTTGTAGGTTAATTGGCTTGGGTTTGTATTCTCGGTATAAGTGTAATTTAGTCCCTAGTGTGCGCAGGCTTGTGCTAGTGTGCGGGGATCGATGGTCGGGGTGAACTCAGTGGGCCGAAGGGCCTGTTCCCGCACTGTATCTCTAAACTAAGTGAGTGTTTTAATTGCACAGTAATTTAAACATTTGAATGCAATTCCCCCACCTGCTGTGGTCGCGTTTTCACCGGCTGGACAACTTGCTCCACTTGACCACTTACTCCTTTCCCTGGCTTAAAACGTAGACACAAAAAGCTGGAGTAACTCTCAACGGGTCAATAGACAATAGGTGCAGGAGAAGGCCATTCGGCCCTTCGAGCCAGCACCGCCATTCAATGTGATCATAGCTGATCATCCCCAACCAGTACCCCGTTCCTGCCTTCTCCCCATATCCCCCGACTCCGCTATTTTTAAGAGCCCTATCTAGCTCTCTCTTGAAAGCATCCAGAGAACCAGCCTCCACCGCCCTCTGAGGCAGAGAATTCCACAGACTCACAACTCTCTGGGTGAAAAAGTGTCTGGGGTTGCGAGAAGTTGCCATCCACTAGTGGGAGAGTCTTGGACCAGAGGGCACAATCTTAGAATACAAGGACATACCTTCAGAATGGAGGTGAGGGGGAATTTCTTTAACCAGGCGGTGGTGAATCTGTGGACTTCATCGCCACAGATAACAGAGTTGCTGCCTTACGGCGTCAGAGACCCGGGTTCGATCCTGATTGCTGGTGATTTCTGTACCTTCTCCTGCGTGGGTTTTCTCCAGTTGCTCCGGTTTCACACCCCACTCCAAAGACTTGTGAGTGTGCAGGTAAATTGTCCCTAGTGTGTGGGCTAGTGCTAATGTACAGGGTGGTCGCTGGTTGGCGGGGACCCCCTGGGCCGATGGGCCTGTCTCCGCGCTGTATCTCCAAAGTCTAAAGATGTCCGTGGAGGCCAAGTATCTCACATGTGTTACAAGACTGCTCACTCCATTATTTGAGATTTTTGTGCAAGTAGAAACACTTTGAAATCCACTCACTTTTAGATCTCGTATGCTTCAAAAAAAATAACTCCGGTTCCTCTGCACTCCAAATAATATAGATCTAATTTCTTTAGCTGCTCATGATAGGACATCTAAATAAAGCAAACTAGAAAGATATGAGGCATATGTTAGATATGGTCCATGGGGAAGCTGTATAGAGACACCAGTAAACAATGATCGCTAGAACAGTATTTACAGCTTGCTGGTATTTTTCCACCTTGCTTCACTTGGACACTAATCCTTCTCTGGCTGTGCACCCGTTTCTCCCATCTCTCTCCTTCCTCCTCCTCCTCCACACACACCTATATTCCTTTCTGCAGAAGGGCCTTGACCCGAAACGTCACCCATTCCTTCTCTCCAGAGGTGCTGCCTGCCCCGCTGAGTTACTCCAGCGTCTTGTGCCAATCTTCCTATCTCAGGCCTCTTCTACCCTTATCTCACACTCTCTGTCTTTTCATCTCTGGCCTTTGTCAAGTCAAGTTTATTCGTCACATACGCATACGAGATGTGCAGTGAAATGAAAAGCGGTGATGCTCGCGGATTGTGCAAAAAAAAAACTTACAAAACAGAATGGAACACACATTCACATATTTGTGGGAGGAAGAAAAAGAAACAGTAATTTTAAAAAGACACCGTAGAATGGTCCAGTAGAGTTAGTCCCTGGTGAGATAGGAGTTGACAGTCCTAATGGCCACTGGGACGAAACGCCTTCTCAACCTCTCCGTTCTCACAGCATGGCAACGGAGGCTTTTGCCTGACCGTAGCAGCTGGAACAGCCCATTGCAGGGGTGTCCCATGAGCTTGTTGGCTCTGGATTTGCACCTTCTGATGTATAGTTCCTGCAGGGGGCGAGTGTGGCCTGCGTTAGGCCGAAGCCACTACTCCCATAGTGTGCTAGGCCGAACGCACTACTCCATCCACCGCCCCCCCCATATCCACCCTTCACTTGCGTAGGAAGGAACTGCAGATGCAGGGTTTACACCGAAGATAGACAAAAAATGCTAAAGTGATTCAGTGGGACAGGCATCATCTTTAGAGAAAAGAAATAGGTGATGTTTCAGCTCGAGACCCTTCTTTAGACTGAAAGGTCACCTATTCCTTTTCTCCTATGCTCATTTAAATTGACTGGGAGGTGGGAGCGTGATATACCCAAGGAAGAGCGGCCGATTTAAGCAGAACATAAACGCAAAA
Source organism: Raja brachyura (assembly GCA_963514005.1). Next base: position 5,475,978 of record OY740808.1, on the reverse strand, counting down.
GTATTTATAAATATTACAATTTATTCGCCTTTAATAAAGGTGGATTTTTTTTTTTACACATCTGTACAAAATGCAGATTTTTAAAATGTACTGTGATTATAAAACAATGAAGTGGAATAGAAAAGGAGTCTCCGTGACAATCAACGACTTGAACAGATCAAACTAAAACGGTTATCAAAAGATTTCAAAAGAAAAATCAGTCATGTTTACTTGAAAATACGATTGAAGATTGCAGCAGGGTTGCACACAGAGCTGGTGTCATTCTGCGAATACATGACTGGATTGCAAGATTAGGCAGCACGGGGGCGCAGCGGTAGAGTCGCTGCCTTACACCGCCTGCAGCGCCGGGGACCCGGATTCCATCCCGACCGCGGGTGCTGTCTGCACGGATTTTGCACATTGTCCCCGCGGGCTTCCTCCGGCATCCTCGGTTTCCTCCCGCGCTCCAAAGATGCCCAGGTTTGCCGGTAAATTGGCTCGGTGTAAGTGCGAGTTGTCCCTAGCGAGTGTGTGGAATAGTGTTAGCGTGCGGAGATCGCTGGTCGGTGCGGATGCGGTGGGCTGAAGGGCATTTTTCCGTGCTGCATCGCTGACACTAAAACTATATAAGTTGCAACGTGAATGTCGGTGGGGTAAAAGTGAGCATGGTTGGTAGTGGGGAATAAATCACGATCCTTTCTAAGATACAGACAAGCACTGCCAGAGAAGGTGAGATATAGACCCAAGATGGTGCCCAACCCAGACAACCGTGTGAGTGCTGGTCACAGAGTGGATCTGCAAGCACACATTACAATCGGTCCAAACCGCCAAATCTTGTTTACTTCCGTTTAGAGATACTGCGCGCAAATTGGCCCTTTGGCTCACCGAGTCCGCACTGACCAGCGATGCCCGCTAATTAACACTATCCCACACACACGGGACAATTTAAGGGGCCTGTCCCACTTGGCGACTGCCGGCATCATTGACTGATGTATCAGGTCACCGCATGATGGGCGGTGTTTTTTCAAGTGTCGCACCTTCGTTTTTTTTGTCGCCACTGGATTTTGAAATGTTCAAAAATCTTTTGGCCACACTGATATGACGCTGGCAAAAATCGCCAAGTGGGACAGGACCTTTACATTTACACCCAGCCAATTGGCCTACAAACCTGCACGTCTTAGGAGTGCGGGATGAAACCGAAGTTCTCGGAGAAAACACACGCAGGTCACGGAGAGAACGAACAAAATCCGCACAGACAAGCACCCGTGGTCAGGATCGAACCCCGGGCCTCTGGTGCTGTGAGGCAGCAACTCTACCGCTGCGCCGCCCTACAGTAACAGCTCTTACTTTGAACTATGATATCTTGCACTGAACGATATTCCCTCATCGTGCATGTGTACACTGTGAATGGCTTGATTGCAATCGAGTATTGTCTTTCCGCTGGCTGGTCAGCACGCAACAAGAGCTTTTCACTGTCCCTCGGTACACGTGACAAGAAACTAAACCAAAACCATCCCTATTTCTGGTGCCTTAAACTCAAGTTCACTGGAGCTTTCTAAAAGCAGGAACACACAGAGTTAATGTCATAGCTCCAGAAAGCATTTGGGAGCGTTCTGCACTAGTATCCATTTTCTCATTTGCCAAGTGTAAGAAAGAACTGCAGATGCGGGTAAAATCGAAGGTAGACACAAAATGCTGGAGAAACTCAGCGGGTGAGGCAGCATCTATGGAGAGAAGGAATGGGCGACGTTTCGGGTCGATTCTCACCAGCTGAGTTCCCCCAGCATTTTGTGTCTACCTTCTCATTTGCCCTGCTAGCAGGTACAGGAGCCCGAATACTAACGTCCAGTTTCAGGAACAGCTTCTAGCCAACAACCACCAGCGACCGAACACCATAAACTCTGAACTGCCATCGTTGCACCATGGACCTGTGGGCATGGTTTTTCATTTTTACACTATATATATTGTCCGTTTTTACGTAGTTCATTTCTTTTTTTTTGTTTATTGCGGTGATAACTCAGTACTACGGTACTCTCAAAATATTTAGCCGCAGGGTGGAGTCGCTGCCTCACAGCGCCAGAGACACGGGTTCGATCAGAACCCCAAAATTGCATTTCTTAATTGAAGGAACTATCCACAAAGGACAGCTTAAGTCTTTTTTTTCCCCCAAAGAAGTACAGGTTTGTCTGTTAATCGGCTTGGTATAATTGTAAATTGTTCCCAGTGTGTGTGTAGGTTCGTGTTGAAGCCCTGTCCCACGGTACGAGTTCATTCCGAGAGCTCTCCCGAGTTTTAAAAATATCAAACTCGGGGTAAGCAGGGAGAATGAACGCAGCGGGTACGTCGGAGCTCGGGGACGTCTCTTAGCGGCTCGTAACGCTAACGGCAGGTACTCGGGAAGACTCGCTAACGGCAGATAAGCACGGGAAGACTGGTGAAGATGAAAAATTTCCGAGTACCGCCGAGTGGCCATTACCGTAAATCTCAGAGTTGGAATCAGGGCAAACTCGGGAGAGCTCTTGGAATGAACTCGTACCATGGGACAGGGCCACAAGTGCGCGGGGATCGCTGGTCGGCACGAACTCGGTGGGCCGAAGTCCCTGTTTCCGTGCTATATCTCTAAACTAGACTAAAGGTGTGCAACTGAAGATATCTCTCCCCAGAGAAGCTACAAAGCTGGAGTCTAGAGCCCGATTATACTGCTTTCAGCTTTCCCCTCCCTCCACAAGTAGTGAAGGTGGTAAGACATATTGTGGTGCTTCCACACCCAGAATTTTAACCGCGGTGTGGTTTAGATCGAGAACATGTTAATTGTCTGCTGGTTAATTAGTGTTAACCTTCCATATTAACCGTGTGATATCGAGAGAAAAATATTGGAGCAGAATGAGGCTTCAGGATGAATATACAAGTTCCAGCGATGGACACAAAATGCTGGAGTAACTCAGCGGGACAGGCAGCATCCCTGGAGGGAAGGAATGGGTTGACGTTTCAGGTCTGAAGAAGGGTCTGGACCCGAAACGTCGCCCGTTCCTTCTCTCCAGAGATGCTGCCCGTCCCGCTGAGTGACCCCAGCATTTAGTGTGCCTATCTTTGGCGTAAAACCAGCGTCTGCAGTTCCTGTGGGCAGCTCCTCTACTATTGGGAGATATATTGGACCCTGACGTGATACCCGATGACACAAGTATCTTTAGGCATTTTATTCAAGTTATTTATTAAAAAATATCTCGCAGTGATAAAAGTAAAGGATTGCAGCCGTTCTGAGACGGCAAGGCAATCCAAACTGCAGGAGGATCTGTCCGATTGCTTCTATAAATCAGAATGCCAGTGTTGAAATAAATAGCTAGGTTGAGTCGGTGAAGCTGGAGTGGAGAGTATAAGCACAGAGTGGTGAATACGAGGGAAGATTTTTGCCCAGCTGTGGGTTTTTTCACACCAGATAATTTTTACAATCAGATAAAAAAAGGTCGATTCGAATCCAAAATGGGGGGGGGGGGGTTATTGGGATGGAGGAATTTGAAAATAGAAAGGACAGGCGTGAGATTACATGATCTCTGTCTCATTTGTAGTTTGTAGTCTTCCCGCCCATTCCCAGCGGCGTGGGGGAGGGGGGGTGGGTAAGGCGACGGTGACAACTGATCCGAGCGATACGGTTGGGGGGGGGGGGAAGAGTGCAGCGTCAAATCACAGGTACATTTTCGCTCGAGTAACATTCTCCGCAACGTTAAAAGCAAAAACAGTACCTCGCTCCTGGGGGAACAGTTAAGGCTAGACTTCAGCCGCGTCGGTCAGCATCCTAAGCTAGAGTTTTAGCAGCAGCGCCTCTGCAACGCTCCATACTTCACCTGCTGCGTGGGCCCGCAGTCGGGCCGGTTTGTACGGAATGGCTTGAACCTATTTTGCACGGTCAAACTTTGCAAGATCTCCGCTAGGTGAGAATGCTTTCTGTTTCCCCTCCCTCTCTTCCCCCCAGAGGTGGGTGGGTGGGAGGGGGAGAGGGGGGGGGGGGGGGGGTGGGTGCAGGGTCAGAACCGGGATGCGGCTGCTGCTGCTCGCTGGTCTTTCCGCCCTCTCACTGGTGGAGGTGCGAGCGGTCGTCGGGGCGCTTGATGTGAATCCTGCGGACCCTCTCGATCCTCTCCCGGTCCTCCTCCTCCTCCAGGTGGTGGGAGCGGCCGGCTGCCCCCCCGGTCGCCTCCAACAGGGCATTATCCGGCCCGCGGCCATCCTGCGTCTCGTACAGCAGGATATTCAGAGTCTCCTCGTAGATCCGGGCCTCGGGGAACTCAACCTGCAGGAACAACACACCGCGTCAATGCACAGGAACGAATTGCAGATAATAGACAACAGACAATAGATGCAGGACAGGCACGTGCCGTCAGGGTAGGCAAGGTAGGCACTGCCTACCCTGACTAAAATTATAACATAGTCATTACTAAATATAAATAGTAAAGACATGGGAGAATTATGCCTATGTAAGAGACCGATCTCTTAGGTAGGCATAATTCTCCGTGCCTTTCATCCGCAGCGCTTGTAACACGGGAAGGTCTGTGCAGCCCACGTGCCGTCAGCGCTGCCTGAAGCCGTCAGTTTCAAGCGGGGCTGAAGGCAGCAGAAATTCTGCCTTTGCAGCACTACGCATGCGCATCAGTCTACTGCGCATGCGCAGCGCAGGTTTCTTGGCGGGGTTTTCAAATATGGTTTGTCGTGTACCAATGATGTGGTAAGTACATTTCTTGGTGAGGTTTTTAAATACCGTATTTCCCGTGGTGTGTGGGTGGGGGGGGGAAGAGCTACTTTCCAAGCATTTGGGGAGTCTGGCCCGGGGTAAAGTTGCAGGGAGGGCACGAATGTTATGAAGGAGGGGATCGGGAAAATGCCACTTGCGCCGCTCCTTGCACGGAGGCGTGGAATGCCACCGCATTGAGGCCGGGGGGAGGGGTGGGGGGGGAGAAGTAGCTCGGGTGGCTGAGCGGCCGCCGGGCCGGACAGCGGAACCAGCCGCCACCTTAGCTCCTTCTGCCACTCCCCGCTCACCTCTGGCAGCTCTCCGTCTAAAAACCTCTCTCCTGCCGCTCGCTGGCCTCACTCATGTCCTTAAATTCCGACAGCTCGATTGAGGTTACTCGGCTGTGGGAATTTAAGGATTTACAGGAAGCTGCTAACATGAGCAAAGTCGGCGAATGGCAGGTGACAGGTGTTCTGACGGAGAGCACTGCCAAAGGGGAGCGGGCCGGCAGAGGGCGCTGAAGTGGCGGCCAGTTCTGCTGTCGGGTCCCGGTGGCCGCTCGCAGCTTCTATCCCCAGATACAGTGCGTGGCTTCGCGCCCGGAGAGCTGCAGAAGCGGTGAGTGAGTTACTGGCAGTATCCCCGACCCCATCCTTCTCAACACTCCTGCCCTCCCCACAACTTTACCCCTGGCACAGACTCTCCACACGCTGTGAAAGGAACTGTTCCCCAATTGGTCCCTTGAACAAGTGTTGTCATTCAATAAGATGAACTATTCCCTGTATTCCCGTTTTTCCCACCATCTCTCCATCTGCCATCACCCTTCACACCCACGCACCCATTCAGTAATTCAGAATAAAGGAGACTAGGAAGCCTTGGACAAATTGAATTGTCACTGTTTTTTTGTTTTTTTTTAACGGAGACAACAATCTGCGGTTAAATCACTCACGGCACGTGCCTGGTGCAGGAGTAGGCCATTCAGCCCTTCGAGCCAGCACCGCCATTCATTGTGATCATGGCTGATCATCCCCAATCAGTACCCCGTTCCCGCCTTCTCCCCATATCCCCTGACTCCACTATTTTTAAGAGCCCTACCTAGCTCTCTCTTGAAAGCATCCGGAGAACCTGCCTCCACCGCCCTCTGAGGCAGAGAATTCCACAGAACCACAACTCTCCGTGAGAAAAAGGTTGCATGAATTGAAGGTGGACACAAAATGCTGGAGTAACACAGCGGGACAGGCAGCATCTCTGGAGAGAAGGAATGGGCGACGTTTCGGGGCGAGACCCTTCTTCAGACTGATGTCAGGAGAGTGGGTGGGACAGAGATGGAATGTAGTCGGAGACAGTAAGAATGGTGGGAGAACTGGGAAGGGGGAGAGGATGGAGAGGGGGGGAAAGCAAGGGCTATTGGAGACGTCAGAGATAGTAACCTCAGAGAGCCCTTGCTTTCCCTCCGATGAAGGGTCTTGACCCAAAACATTGCCCATTCCTTATCTCCAGAGACGCTGCCTATACCGCTGAGTTACTCCAGCATTTTGTGTCTGCCTGTCGATGCATATCTCGCCACACCCAGCACCGCACCATTTGACTCAAAGTCTGGAGAAGGGGGGGGGGGGGGGGGAAACGACCCCATTGAAACGTACAGAATAGCAAAAGCCCTGGAGTGGACGTGGAGAGGATGTTTCCACTAGTGGGAGAGTCTAGGATCAGAGGTCACAGCCTCAGAATTAAAGGACTTTCTTTTAGGACAGAGATGAAGAGGATTTTTTTTTGTCAGAGGGTGCTGAATCTGCGGAATTCATTGCCACAGAAGGCTGTGGAGGCCAAGTCAGTGGATATATTTAAGGCAGAGATTGATAGATTATTGATTAGTGTGGGTGTCAGGGGTTATGGGGGGGAAGGCGGGAGAGTGGGGTTAGGAGGGAGAGATAGACCAGCCATGATTAAATGGCGGAGTGGACTTGATGGGCCGAACGGCCTCATTCTGCTCCTGAACTTAACGTACAGGCTGATCGCTGGTCAGCGCGAACTCGGTGGGCTGCGTCCGCGCTTTACCGTTGAACTGAACTAATCGAGAACGCACCTTGGTCTGTTTCTTTTCAGTGGCGTATACGATGGAGGTGCAGCAGACTTCAGCGATCTTCCGGCCCTGCCCATAGAAGGACCAGCAGCAGATCTCATCGCCCAGGACGTCCTTGATGAAAAGCACTCGGCCGTTAAAGCGCAGAGACAACTTGTCGAACAGCTCGATGTTCTTCAGCATGTTGTCGTCAGAGTTGCTGAAAACACAAGGAGAAACACGCACTTACTTTTCTGTGCCAGCTGATCAGAACCCAGAGATTTCATTGCGTGGGGAGGAACTGCAGATGCTGGTTTAAGCCAGAGCTGAACATAAAATGCTGGCGTTAGTCAGCGGCACAGGCAGCATCTGCGGAGAGAAGCAATGGGTGGCGTTTCGGTTCCAGACCCTTCTTCTGACCCGAAACGTCACCCATTCCTTCTCCCGCCAAATTTCATTTCTTAATTGAAGGAAGTGTCCACTGGGAACACTTTAGTTTTAGTTTGGAGGTGCAGCGTGGAAACAGCTCACCGAGTCCGCTCCGACCAGCGACCCCCGCACACCGACACTCTCCTGCGCACACTACGCACAATTTTACAATTACGCCAAGCCAATTAACCTACAAACCTGCACGTCTTTGGAGTGTGGGAGAAAACCGAAGAACAAGGGGCGGGCCATTTAGGGGTAAGGGGTAAGAATAAGGGGTAGGCCATTTAGAACGGAGGTGAGGAAAAACCTTTTCACCCAGAGAGTTGTGAATCTGTGGAATTCTCTGCCACATAAGGCAATTCTCTGGATGTTTTCAAGAGAGAGTTCTTAAAAGATAGCTCGATAGTTCTCTGGATACTTTCAAGAGAGAGCTAGATAGGGCTCTTAAAGATAGCGGAGTCAGGGGATATGGGGAGAAGGCAGGAACAGGGTGCTGAATGTGGATGATCAGCCATGATCTCAGTGAACGGCGGTGCTGGCTCGAAGGGCCGAATGGCCTACTCCTGCACCTATTGTCTATCTCGGAGAAAACCCACGCAGGTCACGGGGAGGATGTACAAACTCCGCACACACAGCAACCGTAGTCGGGATCAAACCCTGGACTCTGGCGCCGTGCCTTTGTTTAATGCGCCAGTTGATCTTTTCCCCAACATTTGATTTCTTAATTGAAGGAACCAGCCACAGAGAACAGCTTAAGTCTTCTCCTGCAAGCTTCAGGACCGAGGAGTAAATTTAATTGATGAAGCTCCTTTCACATCTCAAACGCTTGACTATTATGACAATGCCAGTATTGCGTGATCAATTCCCACAAATGCAATATCATACTGGGAGTACAATAACTGTGAAGCATTTGGGATGTTCAAATACGTGAAAGGAGCTTTATAAATCAAATGTATTTCTCATTCCATAAACTTGCAGCAGCTGAATTAAGCTCTTAAGCCCCAGAAATCCGCTTCTTAAGTTAAGCAGCTTCAGAGCATGCATCTTTGATCAAGCTGCTGGTGATCTGTGCTAACACCTCCTCGCGTAACTTGGTGTCAAATCCTGTTTGATGGCACTTGTGTGAAGCACTATGTTATGTTGTACGGAATTAAAGTTGCTGCGAGATACAAGTGTTAAGCTGGGGAGGCACAGGAAACTGTGGAGCTGGAGTCTTGGCGCGGCACGGTGGCGCAGCGGTAGAGCTGCTGCCTCACAGCGCCAGGGACCCGGGATTCATCCTGACCACGGGGGCTGCCTGCACGGAGTTAGCACATTCGCCCTGCAACCGCGCGAGCGCTTTTACGGGCGCTCCGATTTCCTCCCTTATTCCAAAGACGTGTGGGTTTGTAGCTTAATTGGCTTCTGTAAATTGTCCCTAGTGTACGGCGGCGATCGCTGGCCGGCACGGACTCAGTGGGCTGAAGGGCCTGTTTCCACGCTGTATCTCTGAATGGTGGCCGATTAGGAAAAGGGGAGATGCAACGAGACCTGGATGTCATGGTACACCAGTCATTGAAAGTAGGCATGCAGGCAGTGAAGATTGTTCCCGATGTTGGGGAAGTCCAGAACAAGGAGTCACAGTTTAAGGATAAGGGGGAAGTTTTTTAGGACCAAGATGAGAAAAACATTTTTCACACAGAGAGTGGTGAATCTGTGGAATTCTCTGCCACAGAAGGTAGTTGAGGCCAGTTCATTGGCTATATTTAAGATGGAGTTAGATGTGGCCCTTGTGGCTAAAGGGATCAGGGGGTATGGAGAGAAGGCAGGTACAGGATACTGAGTTGGATGATCAGCCATGATCATATTGAATGGCGGAACAGGCTCGAAGAGCTGAATGGCCTACTCCTGCACCTATTTTCTATGTTTCTATCTCGCTAAACTAAAGAATAATTCACAATTGGCCACAAGTTTGTACACCATCCATTAAATCACTTTGAGAAGGACACTGCTCTCCGCTCACGCAGGGAATGTCCACTCGCATCAAATAATGACGGACACTTACCTGGTGTAAGAATATTTGTTGTTGCTTCTGTTGTACAACAGCTTGACTGAAGGCTAGAAAGAGAAAGGAACATTTCACAACATTTAAAAGAATATTAAACAGTTAATTAGATACATCGATCAGAAACAACTCACAGACAGTCAGTCTAGTTACCCAGAGTTTCGGCAAATGCTACTAGGACTGGCCAGTGGGGACAGGAAACGAGCTGTCAGAGGAGGTAGATGATGAAGATAATATAACAATATTTGGACAGGTACATGCATAGGACAAGTTTAGAGGAATACGAGCCAAATGCGGGACTGGTGTAGATGAGGCCTCTTGGTTGGCATGGGCAAGTTGGGCCGAAGGGCCTGTTTCCGTGCTGTATGTCTCTATGGCTCCAGGCTTTTAAGGTCTAATACCAATGTCTTGAATGTTCACTGTTGTAGTTCAGGACTGCCCTCTGGTCATGGTAGGATGATTCAGTTGCCTGATAACAGCAGTCGAGATTAGTTTATTGTCACGTACTAACCAGTCTCTGGAGAGAGACACAGAAAGCTGCTGTAACTCAGCGGGACAGGCTGCAACTCTGGAGAGAAGGAATGGGCCACGTTTTGGGTCAAGACTCTTCTGAAGTCTGAAGAAGGGAACCTGACCCAAAACCTCACCGATCCATGTTCTCCAGAGATGCTGCCTGACCTAAACGAGCATCCGCAGTTTTCTGTATCATCAGAATACATGGGGCTTTGTTTTGTCACCTCATGACTCAATTGCAACTGTTCAAAGGGCAAATTTAATGAGTCACTTTGAACAGTGAAACAGCGTGGGTCCAGGGACTGAGATGATGCAGTGTTAGTAGTGATGACACATCCAGACAGGCTTGGGTAGAGTGGATGTGGAGAGGATGTTACCCCTAGTGGGAGAGTCCAGGACCAGAGGTCACAGCCCCAGAGTTAAAGGACGTTCCTTTCGGAAGGAGACGAGGAAGAATTTCTTCAGTCAGAGGGTGGTGAATCTGTGGAATTCTTTGCCACAGAAGGATGTGGAGGCAGTCAGTGGATATTTTTACGGCTGAGATAGATAGGAATCTTGATTAGTACTGGTGGCAGGGGTGATGGGGAGAAGGCAGAAGAATGGGGTTAGGAGGAAGAGATAGACCAGCCATGATTGAATGGCGGAGTAGACTTGATGGGCCGAATGGCCTAATTCTATTCCTATCACTTATGGGCTTCAGACACAAGGCATGGGTGCATCACCCTTCCTCACGGGGACCATTCCCAATGTTCTAACCTTATTGGACGTTGCTATCAACCGTTGCTCCTCCTTGTTTGATGTGATGACAGGAACTTTGCAGAAGGGCTCATAAGTTTCTTTCTGCTGTAAAGCAAACGAACATTTCACATCGGAAAGCATTTTTCCAACGTTATAAACACAAAGCATGCCTCAAATTGTGGACTACAATTTCTAACAGCTGTTACACAAAAGCAAAATATAAAGCAGATTAAACATGGAGGCAGCGACAGAGATCCAGTGTGGCATGGTGGTGGCGCAGCGGTAGAGTTGCCGCCTCACAGCGCCAGGGACCCAGGTTCGATCCTGACTACGGGTGCTGTCTGTGCAGAGTTCGTACGCTCTCCCCGTGACCTGCGTGAGTTTTCTCCGGGTGCTCCGGTTTCCTCCCACACTCCAAAGGCGTGCAGGTTTGTGGGTTAATTGGCTTTGGTAAACTTGTAAACTGTCCCTAGTGTGTGTAGGATGGCGTTAGTGTGCGGGGATTGCTGGTCGGTGGGCCGAAGGGCCTGCTTCCACACTGTACTGGGCCTAGGACACTCTCCAGGTGAACGATCGAGTGGCTTGCACACCATAAAGCTGCAAAAAGCACAGCTACAATGTGAGGATGTTGCCAGGACTCGAGGGACTGATCTATCGGGAGAGGTTGGGCAGGCTGGGACTTTATTCCGTGGAGCGCAAGAGGATGAGGGGTGTGTAAGATCATGAGAGGAATAGATAGGGTGCATGCACAGAGCAGGGGAATCACGAACCTGGGAACACAGGCTCAAATTGAGAATGAAAAGATTTAGTAGGAACCTGAGGGGCAACTTTTTCCACACAAGGGTGGTGGGTGTATGGAACGAGCTGCCAGAAGTCTTGTTGTGGCAGGTACTATCGCAACATGTCATACATATTTGGACACGTACATAGATAAGAAGGTTTTGAAGGGATATGGCTGAGAGCAGGCATGTGGGACAAGTGTAGGTGGGGCATCTGGGTTAGCATGGGTAGGTTTGGCCACGGGATGAGTTTAGTTCTCTTTAATTTAGTACACAATGACCCCAAAGCAGAAGCGTCCACGTCGCGGGGCTGGAAACTGCAAGTATCCTGAGCTAATCTTGCTACCACCATCATCCACTGCGACAAGTGATGGCTCCCACTGATTGTCGCCGGAAGCTCGCGTCCTTTTCAGGACGGACGATGACAGCGAGGCCAACATTTGTAACAAGATGGACACGAAAAGAAGTGCACAATATCTGAGTTGCTTCTACTGTATTGAAAGACGTATCTGTGAACTAGATTAATATTCACCTGCATTCTAAGTTCTACAAGCTATATATATAGGTTTTATATATATTTAAAAAATGTAAAGTATATATATGTATACTTATAAATACACACACATATATATACACACACGCATACATATATACACACACACACATATATATATACACACACATACATATACACACACACAAACACATATATATATACATATTATACACACGTACACACACACACACACACGTACATATATACACACACAAACACATATATATACACATATTATATACACGTACACACACACACCAGTTCAGTTTAAGTTTATTGTCATATGTATATAAACCACACACACACACAACACATATCCTCAGGATACTGGACCTCTTGGCCATAGATATAATGTTTGACATTTTAACTCTGTCAGAACCTTCATATTTCAAGATATGGAGAAGCTAATTTTCAAATTGGCAAGGACCCAGGGCGGGTGGACAGACAGACGGGTAGGTATGTTGTGGAGGTATTTTGCACGGCCCTGATAGGCCTCCTTCCCAATCAGTGTGACAACTATAATGCACTGGGTCACTGCCTGGTGCTCTGCAGGCAGGCGGGCAGCTGCCACCTGTAAAGCTGCACCACCCAGAGTGTGAAGGTGAGTTTACCTGCAGGGCAGATTGGCACTCCTCCACCAGTCCCTGCACCAGGTAGTATTTCGCCTCAGCCAACAGCTCCTCGATCTCACGATTAGTCTCCGGTAGAGGAACCGCGCCATCACGCAGGTAGTTCAGAACGGCGCCAAAGTGCTTGCCGCAACGGTCAATCAGAATCCAGCCTGCAAGCACAGAAGACAAGGTGCTCGTTAGACTGGAAGGAACTGCAGATGCCGGTTTAACCCGAAGATAGACAATGTTGCTGGAGGATCTCAGCCGGACAGGCAGCATCTCTGGAGAGAAGGAATGTTATTGTGACGAGTGGTGTGCCTCAGGGTCCAGTGCTGGGCCCCGTTACTGTTTGTCATCTACATCAATCATTTGGATGAGAACATACAGGGCAAGATTAGCAAGTTTGCTGATGATACAAAAGTCAGCGTTTTTACAGATAGTGAAGATGGTCGTGAACGATTGCAACAGGATCTGGATCGATTGGCCAGGTGGGCGGAGGAATGGTTGATGGAATTTAATACAGAGAAGTGTGAGGTGTTGCATTTTGAGACGTCGAACAAGGGCAGGACCTACACAGTAAATGGTAGGCCTCTGGGTAGTGCTGTAGAGCAGAGGGATCTTGCCAGACGAACTGCCAGTTCCCCTGGGTTTAAACTTCAGCCATCAGAAAGCATTGGCTAAACTAAACAGGTTCAAATAAGCTCCAAGGTAGACAAAAATGCTGGAGAAACTCAGGGGGTGCGGCAGCACCTATGGAGTGAAGGAAATAGGCAAAGTTTCGGGCCGAAACTCTTCTTCAGACTGAAACTTTGCCTATTTCCTTCACTCCATAGATGCAGCGGCACCCGCTGAATTTCTCCAGCATTTTTATCTACTTTCGATTTTCCAGCATCTGCAGTTCCTTCTTGAACATTTTAAATAAGCTCCATATCTCTTTATATCACCCATTTCCCTTTCCCCCGACACTCCCCTGAACAAAAACTGATAATGAGTTGGATAGAGTCAAGGAATAAGTTACGGCACGGGTGAAGTTTCGGGTTGAGACCCTTCTTCAGACTGGCTGAAGGGGATCTGAAGAAGGGTCCCGACCCAAAACATCACCTCTTCCTGCTCCTTTCTTCCAGAGATGCTGCCTGACCCGCTGGGGTCAATCTTGGGTTGAAGGTGCTTTGCATGCAAGTCATCCCATTGCAGTTTGCACTGTTCCCACTGCCAAAAGCAAAAATCAGATGTCAACTACTTTGTACCTCAAGTGTTAGGTCAGTCCTGACCAGCGACCGCTGCGCTACCGAGCCAACCTCTTTGGCCTTCTGCAGGCAACAAATGTGTTATCATGGGAAGCAGTTTCACACTAGATCTATAATTGAATCTCACAGTCCACGATCTCAAAGGTTAATTGTCTCTCTCCCCGCATTTGCTGCCTGACCTGCCGAGTACATACCATTCACATGGGGCACAGTACATCAAACGAGATTCCTTGACTCTGATCTGTTTGTACATAAGGGACCAGTGTGGGGCTGATATCATTCTCAGATGGCGCCACTATTAGCATTTTGGAGATCTGCAGAAGACGCCTTGGAGGTGACGACAACTAAACAACTGCCCGTCCAATCTAGATTGGATGACAAATGCATAAGTCATAGCAGAGGAATTAGGACATTGGGCCCATCGAGTCTACTCCGCCATTCAATCATGGCTGATCTATCTTTCCCTCTCAACCCCATTCTCCTGCCTTCTCCCTGAATCTGTCACCCTCTGCCTTAAAAATATCCATCGGCCTCCACAGCCGTCTGTGGCAATGACTTCCACAGATTTGCGAACCTCTGACTAAATAAATTCCTCCTCATCTCCTTTCTAAAGGAACGTCCTTTTATTCTGAGGCCCTGCCCTCAGGTCCTAGACTCTCCCACTAGTGGAAACACCCTCTGCACATCCACTCTATCCAGGCCTTACACAATTCAGTAAGCTTCAATGAGGCCCCCTCTCATCTTTCTAAACCCCAGCAAGTACAGGCCCAGTGCCGTCAAACGCTCATCGTACATTAACTCAATCATCCCTGGGCTCATTCTCGTAAACCTCCTCTGGACCCTCTCCAACACCAGCACATCCTTCCTCAGACATGGGGCCCAAAACTGCTCACAATACTTCAAGTGCGGTCTGACCCTTGTAGTCATCAGCATTACATCCCTATTTTTGTATTCTAGTCCTCTTGAAATAATATTGCGTCTGCCTTCGTAACTACTGATCCGACTTGCAAATGAGTTGGATTCACGGGAGGTTGGTCTTGGGGGAATCCTGCACTAGCAGTCCCAAGTCCCTTTCCACCTCCGGTTTCCGGATTCTCCGCCCATTTAGAAAATAGTCTATGCCTTTAGTCCTGCTACCAGCATGGGCACAATAACACAAGCTTTCTTCACCGAGTTGTTTCATGCCTTGCGCTACCACAAGGGGAGTGTCAATATATATATGTTCCAGCAAACATCCCAAACTAATCACTTTAGTGGATTTAATATAGTCCCTATCAAAACGGAGAAAACAATTCATCAGGCCAATCATCAGTCAACTTCTCTACATCGGTGAGACCAAGCGCAGGCTCGGCGATCGCTTCGCCCAACACGTCCGCTCAGTTCGCACTAACCAACCTGATCTCCCGGTGGCTCAGCACTTCAACTCCCCCTCCCATTCCCAATCCGACCTTTCTGTCCTGGGCCTCCTCCATGGCCAGAGTGAGGCCCAGCGCAAATCGGAGGAGCAGCACCTCATATTTCGCTTGGGTAGTTTACACCCCAGCGGTATGAAGATTGACTTCTCCAATTTCAGAGAGTCCTTGCTCTCTCCCTCCTTCCCCTCCCCAGCTCTTCCACAAGCCCACTGCCTCTGCCTCTTATTTCTTTTTCCCGCCCCCCCCCCCCCACACATCAGTCTAAAGAAGGGTCTCGACCCGAAACGTCGCCTATTCCTTTGCTCCACAGATGTTGCCTCACCCGCTGAGATTCTCCAGCATTTTTTGCCTACTATCAGGCTTATACAAATGACGTGGCTGGGATCCAAGGAATGCATTACAGAAGTGCAGGGGAAAATTGCAGGTTTTCAGTACAAATGAGGCAACTAATCCAAATTATAACCCAGTGGTATGAATGTTGATTTCTCTAATTTCAAGTAACTCCAGCATTCCACCCCTCTCTCCCCCACCCATGTCGTCCTACTAGTTCTACTGTTTGCATCCCTCTCGTTAGCACATCGTCCCCAGCCAACAATGGACCATTGTGGGCTCCACCCTTCCAGAGTTCACCTGTCACCGGTCCTGTCTTGTTCCGGCCTTTTCTCGTCTCGTGTTCCCCCACCCACCCATTCACCTCTACCTTTCAGTCTGAAGGAGGGTCTCGACCCGAAACGTCACCCATCCCTACTCTCCAGAGATGCTGCTCGACCCGCTGAGTTACTCCCGCATTTAGAATCTATCTTTGGTGTAAACCTGCAGTTTCTTTCCACTCAAAGGTTCTGCAGTTTCTTTCCACTCAAAGGTTCATTGCATTTCTCCTGATTTGACAATAAACACACAACATGCAAACTATGAAAGAGCAACGTGATAGAGGCCGGCAGCAGGCAAATTCTATCCCGATTTCTATTCTCCTTCCTGTTCCTACCTGACCTCCACTCCTGTTCACGCCTTTCCTCAGCAATTCTTGTCGTGTTTAATTGTAGGCAGATCAGCAACATAAGGGCACAGTGTAGGAAGGAACTACCGATGCTGCTTCAAACCGAAGATAGACACAAAAAGCTGGAGTAACTCAGCGGGTCAGGCAGCATCTCTGGAGAGAAGGAACAGGTGACTTTTCGGGTCGAGCACCTTCTTCAGACTTCCTAATGGGCCTGTCCCACTTACGCGACTTTTTCGGAGACTGCCGGCACCCGTTGTAGGTCGTTGCAGGTTGCCGAAAATCTTCAGCATGTTGAAAACCCAGCGGCGACCAGAACAAGGTACGACTCTTTGGGCGACTACTCACGCTCACACAGACTTCACCCCGCGACATATCGCCAGGGTGTCGCCTGTATGGTCGTGAGTCATCTCCTCAGTCGCCCAAAGAGTCGTAGCGTCTTTCTGGTTGCTGCTGGATTGTCAACATGAAGAAAATTGTCGGCGACCTGCAATGACCTATGACGGGTGCCGGCAAGTCGCCGAAAAAGTCGCGCAAGTGGGACAGGCCCATAAGTATCATAAGGACACATAATGTATGAGACAACTCTGCAGTCAGTTAACTTTGTGCAAACGATTTGCGCAAAATGGAGCACCATATGGCCCATTTCAATGCCAGGTTTTGGCAGCCATTTTGTTTATGTCAAGGCTTTCGCAAAGAGAATTTGTGTTTTTCTTTTTTTAAATGTTGTCTTGTCAACCTTTCACTCACGAGAAAGTTACACATCAAGTGAGAATCCTCCATTTGGTTATATTTGTGCAAATGGAACCAGCGTGGGCTAAATGTGTAGGAGGGAACTGCAGATGCTGGGTTATTCCAGAGTTAGACGCAAAATGCTAGCTCAATATTGATAAATAACTCAGCGGGTCAGGCAGCATCCCTGGAGAAAAGAAACAGGCGACGTTTCGGATCGAGACCCTTCTTCAGACCTGGAAAAGGGTTCCAACCCGAAATGTTACTCGTCCCTCTTCTTCAGAGATTTAGTTTAGCTTAGTGAGAAAGAACTGCAGATGCTGGAAGAAGTCGAAGGTAGACACAAAATGCTGGAGTAACTCAGCGGGTGAGGCAGCATCGATGGTGACGTTTTGGGTCGAGATCCTTAGCTTTTGATTTCTCCGGGTGCTCCCCCCACACTCCAAAGACGTTCAGGTTTGTAGGTTAATTGGTTTGGTGTAAAATGTAAAATTGTCCCTAGTGTGTCGTGTCAAGTTTATTCGTCGCACACACACGGGAGATGTGCAGTGAAATGAAAAGTGGCAATGCTTGCGGACTTTGTGCAAAAAACAAACAAACTACAACAGAATGGAACAGAATCACAGTCTTTTACATATTACGGGAGGAAGGAAAAAAGGAAAAAACCCCAGCAGTTTTTTTTTTAAATTAAAAAAAAATTCATGTGTGTGTGTGGGATCGCGTTAATGTGCGGGGATCGCTGGTCGGTGCGGACTCGGTGGGCAGAGGGCCTGTTTCCGCGCTGTACCTCTAAACTAAACTCACAAGGGCCAGAGACGGAGCCGTTACCTTCGCTATCCGTCAGCACCTCCATCCTGCCGCTGAACATGGCCTTCAGCATGGTGTCCTGCTTGGTCAGCGTCTGCATGGTGGTGTAGTACAGTGCTCCTCCCACGTTCAGCTTGACGTACTTGGAGCTCGGGCTCGCCCCTTTGAAGGAGGTGGTCCGGGTGGAGGCCGCCGGCACTGGGGACACCACACTTTCACCGGACATTCTCTCTTCCTGCGAGGAGACAGCAGCGGGCAGCTCGGTTACCCTTCACCCACATCACCATCTCGGCAGACTCTCCCGCAGAGCCATTTCATTCATGCAAATTTAGAATCACTTCCAAATAGACGGTTTACGTCGAAAAAACACAACGGCCCTTTCATAAAGTAGGGTCTCGTCCAACCCATCTCAACCCTATGGTCTGCACAGCGGTTGAGTTGCTGCCTCACAGCGCCAAAGCCCCGGGTTCAATCCCGACTACAGGTGCCGTCTGTACGCAGTTTGTACCTTCTCCCCGTGACCGTGTGGGTTTACTCCGGGTGCTCCGGTTTCCCCCACATCCCAAAGACCTGCAGGTTTGTAGGTTAATTGGTTTCTGTAAACTGTGTCCAACGATAGAACTAGTGTAAGGGCGATCGCTGGTCAGCGTGGACTCAGTGGGCCGAAGGGCCTGTTTCCACGCTGCATCTCTACAAACCAGGCTAACATTTTACATCGAAACACAACTCTTGATAACCTGAATGGTTCTTCCATAGGTTAAGGCACAACGAGTTGGTATAACTGAGCTTATAGTCCTTCCACAAGCTAGGGTGCTGGCCAGTTCATCTCAACCCCATTGCGGACATTGGACCTTGTCTGTGGGACTGCTGCGCTACAATGCTGAAAACTATATTCTGCACCTTGCACTTGTGGTACTTGAGTCTGACGAGATTGTATTTATGTGTGGCACATCTGATCTGTTAGAATAGCGTGCAACACCAAGCGTTTCATCGTACCTTGGCACGCACAACAATAATAATAAACCTAAGCTACATCTCGAAGGAAAAGGCAAGTAGGGGCATGAATGTAGGGGCGTGTTACTTGTGGGTAGACACAAAATGTTGGAGTAACTCAGCTGGTGAGAAAGCATCTCTGGAGGGAAGGAATGGGCGACGTTTCGGGGCGAGACCCTTCTTCAGACTGATGTCGGGGAGGGCGGGACAAAGATAGAATGTAGTCGGAGACAATGAGACTAGTGGGTGAACAGGGAAGGGGAAGGAGAGAGAAAGCAAGTCTATCTGAAGTTGGAGAAGTCAATGTTCATTCCCATGGGGTGTAAACTACCAAGCGAAATACGAGATGCTGTTCCTCCAATTTGCGCTGGGCCTCACTCTGACAATGGAGGAGGCCCAGGACAGAGAGGTCAGATTGGGAATGGGAGGGGGAGTTGAAGTGCTGATCCGCCGGGAGACCAGGTGGGTTAACGTTACTGGTGGGTCTAATTCCTTGGATTCTCACTGCAACAGAGTTGAGGGGGACCAGCTGCCAGCCGACTGTGCTACGCTAAAGCCCCCCCGCCCACCACCCGCAGGCAATGAGGGATGGTCTATAAATGTCGGCCCCTCTAACAAGTCCATACGTGGTGAAAGGTCATGCAGCACAGAAACAGGCCCTTCAACCTTTTTGTGTCTATCTTCGGTTTAAACCAGCATCTGCAGTTCCTTCTCACACCCTTCAACTTGCCCATGCCGACCAAAATGGCCTCTTCTACACTAGACCCACCTGCATGCATTGGGCCCATCACCCAATAAATCCGTCCCACCCAAATAAGTGGTCAAATGCCTTTTAAACCTGCCTTAGCGACCTCCTTTGGCAGCTCGTTCCATATAGGTTCACAGGTTATAGGAGTAGAATTAGGCCATTCGGCCCATCGAGTCCACTCCGCCTTTCAATCATGGCTGACCTCTGCCTCCTAACCCCATTTTCCTGCCTTCTCCCCATAACCCTTGACACCCGTTCCAATCAAGAATTTGTCTCTCTGCCTTAAAAATATCCACTGACTTGGCCTCCACGGCCTTCCGTGGCACAGATTCACCGCCCCCTGACTAAAGAAGTTCCTCCTTGCCTCCTTTCTTAATGAGCGCCCTCTAATTCTGAGGCTGTGACCAATGTAACAAGCTCATGATCTTATACACTATCTACTATCTACAGCGTTGAAGACAAGCAGGCTATTTTCGACCGGACTTTACTCAACTATATCTTGCACTAACTATTATTCACGTTATTCCTTTTACAATGTTTCTACACACTGCGGATAGCTTGAGTGTAATCGTGTATTGTCTTTCTGCTGACAGGTTGGCACGCAATAAAAGTTCTTCATTGTGCCGCCAATAAACGGAACTAAACTCAAACACGATAAGATCGCCCTTCTTCCTCCTCCTCCGCTCGAAGGAACAGAGTCCTAGCCTACCCAACCTCTCCCTGGAGCGCAGGCCCTCGAGTCCTGGCAATATCCTCGTAAATCTTCCCTGCGCTTGTTGAATGATAAAATAATGAATAATTTAACAAGGCCAAGGCATCGGGGACGAACAAAACCTTGCTCAGGGGTAGGTTTTTAACAGCAGCTCTCAGAACAGGATTTGAGGGAACGTAATTCAGGAGCGTGGCTGAAGGTGCAACCAGACGGCTACAAAAGACGGCTACAGTCGGAAGCAGACAGTTATAAAACAGCACACTCAAGCCCGGAACTGTAAACTGATCCCCGTCATCTGCTTCAGTGTTGGAAATAATGGAGCGCTTCTGCGTTTGGATGAATGGAAAGATATAAATAGGAGGACACAGAGCGCTGAAGTCAGGCAGCATCTCTGGAGGACTTCATGGGTTGGTGATGTTTCAATAGATAATAGGTGCAGGAGTAGGCCATTTGGCCCCTCGAGCCAGCACCGCCATTCAATGTGATCATGGTTGATCACCCCCAATCAGTACCCCGTTCCTGCCTTCTCCCCATATCCCCTGACTCCGCTATCTTTAAGAGCCCTATCTAGCTATCTCTTGAAAGTATCCAGAGAACCGGCCTCCACCGCCCTCTGAGGCAGAGAATTCCACAAACTCACCACTCTCTGTGAAAAAAGTGTTTCCTCGTCTCCGTTCTAACTTGCCTACCCCTTATTCTTAAACTGTGGCCCCTGGTTCTGGACTCCCCCAACATCGGGAACATGTTTCCTGCCTCTAGCGTGTCCAAACCCTTAATAATTTTACATGTTTCAATAAGATCCCCTCTCATCCTTCTAAACTCCAGAGTGTACAAGCCCAGCCGCTCCATTCTCTCAGCGTATGACAGTCCCGCCATCCCGGGAATTAACCTTGTAAACCTACGCTGCGCTCCCTCAATAGCAAGAATGTCCTTCTTCAAATTAGGGGGCCAAAACTGCACACAATACTCCAGGTGTGGTTTCAGGTTGAGACCCTTCTTCAGGGTTCTCCACGGATGCTGCCTGACCCATGAGTCTTTTCGGCATGCCGTGCGTCCTTTTGTGCATTCACACGTGCATACAGTTCTTTGATTCCACATCAAAATCAAATCAGACATCTCCAAAGCAATCCGTTGCTGCTGCGATATGAATAGGTTCAGTTATCAAAACTCCGTTGCCAGCCCTGAATCCCGACTCCTCCAAAGAATTGAGGCAGCACAGCAGTGAAGTTGCTTCCTGACAGCACCAGACACGCGAGATCGATCCTGACTACCCGCGTGTGCTGTCTGTACGGAGCTTGTACCTCTGCCCTGTGACCACGTGGGTTTTCTCCGGGTGCTTCGGTTTCCGCCCACACTCCAAAGACGTGCAGGTTTGTAGGTTAATTGGCTTCTGTAAATTGTCCTCCGTGAGTAGGATAGAACTAGTGTACGGTGTGATCTTTGGTCTGCATTGACTCAGTGGGCCGAAGGGGCTGTTTCAACGCTGTACCTCTAAACTAAATGCCAATCCCTAGAGCTTTCAAGGTGCAAACCCTAGGTCCAGGTAGCAAAGCCACAAATCTCTTAGCATAAGGACACAATCCTCCCTCAACACAGAACAACAGCAGATTGTCATGGTACAAGGTACATCTAGTGGTGTAGACTTAGATTCATCACAAGGGACTGGAATATTTCAAAAAATACCAGGGTTGATGGTGCACGGATAATGAAAAACCACTTCTCTTTTTTCTTTGTTATTTTCTTGCACCATTACTTCCGACCTCTTTACACAAGTTCCCCCGACATTTCGGCTTTGGAGTGTGAGAGGAAGCCGAAGGTCTCGGAGAAAACCAACGCAGGTCATGGGAGAACGTGCAAACTCGGTACAGACAGCACCCATAGTCAGGATCGAACCCGGGTCTCTGGCGCTGTTAAGCAGCAACTCTACCGTTGCGCCACCGTGCTGAAAATTTGTAGCTAGGGTCTTTTGTTCTTTGTACCTTTTCATATCTATAGTTTCCCTTGCCCCTGGCTCGAAACGTCATAAGTGATAGGAGCAGAATTAGGCCATTCAGCCCATCAAGTCTACATTCAAGGTAGATAAAAAATGCTGGAGTAACTCAGTGGGTGAGGCAGCATCTGTGGAGAGAAGGAATTGGTGACTTTTTGGGTCGAGACCCCGACCCGAAACGTCGCCAATTCCTTCTCTCCATAGATGCTGCCTCACACGCTGAGTTTCTCTAGCATTTTCTGTCTACCTTCGATTTTACCAGCATCTGTAGTTCTTTCTTAAACAAGTCTACATTCAATCATGGCTTACCTATTTTCCCCTCTTAACCCCTTAAGAAACATGGAAAAATAGGTGCAGGAGTAGGCCATTCGGCCCTTCGAGCCTGCACCGCCATTCAATAAAATCACGGCTAATCATCTAAAATCAGTACCCTGTTCCTGCTTTTTCCCAATATCCCTTGATTCCTTTAGCCCCAAGAGCTAACTCTAACTCTCTCTTGAAATTCTCCTCCCTTCTCCCGTAACTCCTGACACACTTACTAATCAGGAATCTATCTGTCTCTGCCTTAGAAATATGTGCAGCCTTCCGTGGCAATGAGTTCCACAGATTCATAGCCCATTGACTAAAGAAATTCCTCCGCAGCTCCTCCCTAAAGGAACATGCTTTAATTCTGAGGCTAATGACTCTCCCACTAGTGGGAACATCCTCTCCGCAAGTTCTATTTAATCCCACTTTCACTCGCTATGCATGAGGAACATTTTACAGAGGCCAGTTGACCTACAAACCCACACGTCTTCGGGATGGGAGAGGAAAACAGAACACCCGGAGAAAACCCATGTAGCCACTGGGAGAACATGCACATTCCACACAGACAGCACCCATGGTCAGGATTGAATGCAGGCCTCTGGCATCAGATCTCTGTTACACCAGTGTTGCCTCCATGTTATGAAGGAGTTTGCAATTAAATAACCGATCCTAGGCTGCCGATCAACATTGCCACCATTTCTGGCCCATAGCGCAGTGACCCAGAATCGAATCTGACCTCGGGTGCTGTCTGTGTGGAGTTTGCACGTTCTCCCCGAGACCATGTGAATTGGTACTTTAGTAGTTTAGAATCAGGCCCTTCGGCCCACCAACTCTGCGCCGACCAGCGATTCCTGTACACTAGCACTATCCTACACACTAGGGACAATTCAAAATCTTTACCGAAGCCAATTAACCTGCAAACCTGCACGTCTTCGGAGTGTGGGAGGAAACCGAAGATCTCGGAGAAAACCCACGCAGGTCACGGGGGAGAACGTACAAACTCCATACAGACGGCACTCGCAATCAGGATCGTTGGGGGAGTCCAGAACCAGGGGGCACAGTTTAAGAATAAGGAGTAAGTCATTCAGAACAGAGATGAGGAAAAACTTTTTCACACAGAGAGTTGTGAATCTGCGGAATTCTCTGCCTCAGAGGGCGGTGGAGGCCGGTTCTCTGGATGTTTTCAAGAGAGAGCTGGATAGGGCTCTTAAAGATAGTGGAGTCAGGGGATCTGGGGAGAAGGCAGGAACGGGGTACTGATTGGGGATGATCAGCCATGATCATTGTGAATGGCGGTGGGGTGAGAGAATGGGGGAGGGGAATGGGGTGAGGGGGAGTGGTGAGGGAGGGTGAGGGAGAGTGGGGGGAGAGTGGGGGGGGAGTGGTGGGGGGGGTGAGGGAGGGTGAGGGAGAGTGGGGGGGAGTGGTGGTGGGGGGGGTGGTGGTGGGGGGGGTGGTGGTGGGGGGGGGTGGTGGTGGGGGGTGAGGGAGGGTGAGGGAGAGTGGGGGGAGTGGTGGTGGGGGGAGTGGTGGTGGGGGGAGTGGTGGTGGGGGGAGATGTGGGGGGGGGAGTGGTGTGGGGGGAGTGGTGTGGGGGGGAGTGGTGGGGGGGGGGGGAGTGGTGGGGGGGGGTGGTGGTGGGGGGTGAGGGAGGGTGAGGGAGAGTGGGGGGAGTGGTGGTGGGGGGAGATGTGGGGGGGGGAGTGGTGTGGGGGGAGTGGTGGGGGGGGGTGAGGGAGGGTGAGGGAGAGTGGGGGGGGGAGTGGTGGGGGGGGGGGAGTGGTGGGGGGGGGGGGAGTGGTGGGGGGGGGGGAGTGGTGGGGGGGGGGGGAGTGGTGGGGGGGGAGTGGTGGTGGTGGGGGGGGAGTGGTGGTGGGGGGGGGGGAGTGGTGGGGGGGGGGGAGTGGTGGGGGGGGAGTGGTGGGGGGGGGGGGGAGTGGTGGGGGGGGAGTGGTGGGGGGGGGGGGAGTGGTGGGGGGGGGGGAGATGTGGGGGGGGGAGTGGTGGGGGGGGGGGAGTGGTGGGGGGGGGGAGTGGTGGGGGGGGGGGAGTGGTGGGGGGGGGGAGTGGTGGGGGGGGGGAGTGGTGGGGGGGGAGTGGTGGGGGGGGGGGGAGTGGTGGGGGGGGGAGTGGTGGGGGGGGGGGGAGTGGTGGGGGGGGGGAGTGGTGGGGGGGGGGGGGAGTGGTGGGGGGGGGGGTGAGGGAGGGTGAGGGAGAGTGGGGGGGGGTGGGAGTCAGTGGGTTGAGCGGGGGTGGGGTTACTTTATGTGTTTCGCCTTCGGGCCCAGCGCCTCCCTCCCTCCCGCCGCCGCCATGATACCTCTCTCCCTCTCTCCCTCCCTCCCTCCCGCCTTCTTGCTCCTGTCCCCGGGAGCCCAGACCCCACTCCGCCCCGGCCCCGGCCCCGGCCCCGGGCAACAACCGCGGACACACTTCGCCTCACCATCAACCCGCCGCTCGGCTTCACCCGATCCGCCAGCGCACTTCCGGTGGTTCGACAGTACTTCCGCCCCGCTGCCCGGCGCCTCACCCGCGGTCATACGTCACTTCCACCCCGCTGCCTGGCGCCTCCCCCCACAGTCTTACGTCACTGCCGCCCCGCTGCCCGGCGCCTCCTGCGCTCCTCCCCCACACAGTAGTACGTCACCACCGCCCCCACGGTCTTACGTCACTTCCGTCACCACTGCTTGCTGCCCCGCACCAGCGTCGCTGCTTCCTTGTGCGTCACATCCGCCCCGCTGCCTGGCACTGCACTGCCCGCTTTCTGCCCCGCACTTGCGTCACTTCCCCCTTGCTCGTCATGCCAAACCACCAGCTGATCTGAAGGATCCCCCCCCACAGAGGCTGCCTGACCAGCCCAGTCTTTTTCACTATTTTAATTTTTTTTATAAACTTCTCTCAAGTATGTTATGTTACCTCTTCCATACAAAATAATTTTGGTTTAGTTGAGTCTTCCCTTTTTTTCTCTCTCTAATTGGTAATCATATCCCTTGATTCCCTTAGCCCCATGAGCTAAATCTAACTCTCTTGAAAACATCCAGTGAATCGACCTCCACTGACCTTCTGTGGCAGAGAATTCCACTGATTCACAACTCTCTGGGTAAAAAAAGTTTTTCCTCATAGAAACGTAGAAAATAGGTGCAGGAGTAGGCCATTCGGCCCTTCGAGTCAGCACCACCATTCATTGCGATCATGGCTGATCATCCACAATCAATAACCCTTGCCTGCCTTCTCCCCATATCCCTTGACTCCACTAGCCCCTAGAGCTCTATCTAACTCTCTCTTAAATCCATCCAATGACTTGGCCTCCACTGCCCTCTGTGGCAGGGAATTCCACAAACTCACAACTCTCTGGGTGAAAAAGTTTTTTTCTCATCTCAGTCTTAAATGGCCTCCCCTTTATATCAGTCCTAAATAGCCTACCCCTTATTCTTAAACTGTGTGACCCCCTGGTTCTGGACTCCCCCCAACATCGGGAACAATTTTCCTGCATCGAGCCTGTCCAATCCCTTAAGAATTTTATATGTTTCTATAAGATTCCCTCCCATCCTTCTAAATTCCTGTGAAAACAAGCCCAGTTGACCCATTCTTTCGTCATATGTCAGTCCCGCCATCCCGGGAATGAACCCTAGTCTTGAACGGTACACAAAACAAAATAATGTCACTGTACTTAGGAACAGATGACAATAAAGTACCATTGAACCAGTCTCTGCTGCCGTAATTCAGCATTACCCAGTAAGAATAAAAAACAGATCACAGGATTGTATTTATAACAATTTTATTTAAAAGGACATTCACTTCCATAAAAAATATTTATAGATCCATGACATTGTGGCAAAAATTATGTTAACATGTGGTATTAGGTACATAAGGGACGATGCAAATAGGTCATGGGTTTCCGTGTGGGTAAAGGACTTTTAAAATAAAATTCACAATCCCTCCCAAATTTCATTGGAAACAAGATTTCAATCTGTAAATGACCAAACAATGAATACATTTGAAGAAGTATTCACTGTGGTCTGAAGAAGGGTCCCGATCCCAAACATCACCTGTCCATTCCCTCCACAGATGCTGCCTGACCCGCTGAGTTACTCCGGAGACATGGAGTGATACAGCGTGGAAACGGGCCCTTTGGCCCCACTTGCCCACACTGATCAGCATGTCCCATCTACACTACATAGGGGGAAGAGTTAGCGTGGGTGTCGCTCGGGTAGGGTTCACGGCCTCGGGAGGGGATGGGGAAGGAGGGGGAGGGGAAGGAGAAAGGGGAAGGAGAGAGGGGGCGGGGAGAGAGGGGGCGGTGGAAGAGAGGGGGCGGGGGGAGAGAGGGGGCGGGGGGAGAGAGGGGGCGGGGGGAGAGAGGGGGGCGGTGAGAGAGGGGGCGGTGAGAGAGGGGGCGGTGAGAGAGGGGGCAGGGGGAAAGAGGGGGAGAGAGAGGGGGAAGAGAGAGGGGGCTGGGGAGAGAGGGGGCTGGGGAGAGGTGGGCTGGGTAGAAACTTGAGACTATCCCCACCCTCGACACCTAGGGGGGAGGGGGGGGAATGGGGCGAGTGCAGGGATGGGGAGAGAGGGGGTGGGAAGAGGGGTGAGGAGAGAGAGATAACCCCCACCCTAGAAACCTCAGGGCCAGAGGGGAGTGAGGCAGGTACAGGAGGGACAGGTGACCCTGGGGGCGGGGGGGGGATGGCTAGGGTGGGACTCCCCTCCCCTGCACCCACCCACCCACTCCTCCTCCCGCCACCCTCTGACCCCGAGAAAGCTCCTGGGAGAGGAATGGGTTGAGAGGGGAAGATGGATCGACCATGATTGAATGGCGGAGTAGACTCGATGGGCCGAATGGCCTAATTCTGCACCTAGGACTTATAAAGTTACACTAGTCCCACCTGCCTGCGTTTGGCCCATTTCCCTCTAAACCTGTCCTATCCTATCCTAAATCACCTGTCCAAATGTTTCGTACACGTTGGGATAGTACCACCGCCATGCTGTGCTTTGTACCCAATGGTTCAAATACCAAGGGACATGGATTGAAAATGAAAGTGAAAGGAGAGCAAAGAATGTCCTCTCTCAACACGGGCGTCACGGTGGAGCAGCGGGTGGAGCTGCTGCCTCACAGCGCCAGAGACCCGGGTTCCATCCCGACTTTGGGTGCTGTCTGTGTGTGGAGTTTGCACGTTTAGTTTTAGTTCAGTTTGGAGATGCAGCGCGGAAACAGGCCCTTCGGCCACCGAGACCGCATTGACCAGCGATCCCCGCACATTAACACTATCCCACACGCACTCGGGACAATTTTACATTGGCGCCAAGCCAATTAACCTACAGTCTGAAGAAGGGTCTCGACCCGAAACGTCACCCGTTCCTTCTCTCCAGCGATGCTGCCTGTCCCGCTGAGTTACTCCAGTTTTCTGTGCCTATCTTTGGTTTAAACCAGAAACTGCAGTTCCTTCCTACACACACATTTAACCTGTAGACCTGTACGTCTTTGGAGTGTGGGAGGAAACCGAAGATCGAGGAGAAAACACACGCAGGTCACGGGGAGAACGTGCAAACTCCGCGCAGACAAGCACCCGTAGTCGGGATCGAACCCGGGTCTCCGGCGCTGTGAGGGAGTAGCTCTACCGCTGTGCCGCCGTTCTCCCGGTGACCACGTGCGTTTCCTCCTAGCTGTTGCCGGGTGACTGAACCAACAATCACCAACCGTAGAGCGGTCCTGACCGACCATCGACCTCATTGGAGAACCACAGACTGTCTTTGTTTGGACTTTACCTTG
Organism: Raja brachyura; assembly: GCA_963514005.1. Next base: position 5,447,830 of record OY740808.1, on the reverse strand, counting down.
CATTAAACGTTACTCCCTCTATCATGTATCTGTACACTGTGGACGGCTCGATTGGAATCATGTATTGTCTTTTCGCTGACTGGATAGCACGCCCCAAAACTGCTTCTCATTGTACCTCGGTACACGTGACAATAATGAACTACACTAACCTCGAGGGTAGATAAAATTGCTGGAGAAACTTCAGCGGGTGAGGCAGCATCTATGGAGCGAAGGAATGGGTGACGTTTCGGATCTCAACCCTTCTGCAGACCCGACCCGACCCAAAACGTCACCCATTCCTTCGCTCCATAGATGCTGCCTCACCCGCTGAGTTTCTCCAGCATTTTTAATCTACCTTCGATTTTTCCAGTGTCTGCAGTTCCTTCTTAAACACTAAACTAGAGACTCAGTTTTGTAACATGAGCCAAAGGTCTTTGCCCTGTAGAGTCTTTTACCCAGAGTTGTGGAATCGAGGACCAGTGGACATAGGTTCAAGGTGAAGGGGAAAGGATTTAATAGGAATCTGAGGGGTAACTTTTTCCACACAGAGGGTGGTGGGTGTATGGTACAAGCTGCCAGAGGAGGTAGTTGAGGCTGGGACTATCCCATCGTTGAAGAAACAGTTGGACTGGTACATGGATGGGACAGGTTTGGAGGGTTATGGACCAAGCGCAGGCAAGTGGGACTAGGCTAGCAGGGACATTGTTGGCCGGTGTGGGCGAGTTGGGCCGAACGGCCTGTTCTGAGACAGCAGAGATTCATCCCAACCTCAACTCTCACAACCAAGGTGACAGATTTACAAAGGACAATATCTCGCACTGAACGCTGTAGTCGTGATCTGTGTACTGTGGACGGCTTGAGTGTCTTCAGGCCTAGATTTGACCCTGAATGGACTGCACACAAACAAAACCTTTGCACTGTTCCCCAGTATCCATGGCAATAAACCAATCAAAGATGCCACACTTTAATTTACTTTAGAGGTACAAGATGGAAACAGGCCCTTCGGCCCGCCGAGTCCGCACCGACCCCCGCCCATCAACACTTTCCTGCACACACGAGGGAACATTTCGCGCTACACCAAGCCAAGAGCTACCATCTACCTCTTTGATGTCTCTTGGACTATCCTTTGCTGGCGTTACCTTGCACTAAACGTTATTCCCTTATCACGGGCGGTCACGGTGGCGCAGCGGTAGAGTTGCTGCCTTACAGCGAATGCAGCGCCGGAGACCCGGGTTCGGTCCCGACTACGGGCGCTGTCTGTACGGAGTTTGTCCGCTCTCCCCGTGACCCTGCGTGGGTTTTCTCCGAGATCTTCGGTTTCCTCCCACACTCCAAAGACGTGCAGGTATGCAGGTTCACATCAATGTAAAAATTGTAGGATAGCATTAATGTGCGGGGATCGCTGGGCCGAACGGCCTGTCTCTGTGCCGTACCTCTAAACAAAACTAAACTAAATAAAGGGAGACACAAAACGCTGGAGTAACTCAGTGGGACGGGCAGCATCTCTGGAGAGAAGGAATGGGCGACGTTTCGGGCCGAGACCTTTCTTTAGACAGTTCCTTCCGCCAATGTAAAGCACTTTGGCCAACGAGAGTTGTTTTGTAAATGTGCTATAGAAATAAAAGTGACTTCCTACACGTTCCCCTCTCATGTGTCTGTACACTGTAAGTGGACCGACTGTAATCATGTATGGTCTTTCTGCTCACTGGTCAGCACCGGACAAAAAGCTTTTCACTGCACCTCGGTACACCTGAACAACAAACTAAATGGAAACCAAGACCTATTCCCACTCTCCAGGGATGCTGCCTGACCCGCTGAGTTACTCCAGCTCTTTTGCGTCTGTTTGGGATTTAAACCAGCATCTGCAGTTCCTTCCGACACAATGGCGGAGTTGGTGGCCTTCACACCATGTGGAGCACTGGGAAGTCTTAATGTCTGTGTGTGTGTGTGTGTGTGTGTGTGTGTGTCGGTGTGTCGGTGTGTGTGTGTGTGTGTGTGTGTGTGTGTGTGTGTGTGTGTGTGTGTGTGTGTGTGTGTGTCTGTGTGTGTGTCTGTGTGTGTGTCTGTGTGTGTGTGTGTGTGTGTGTGTGTCTGTGTGTGTGTGTGTGTGTGTCTGTGTGTGTGTGTGTGTGTGTGTGTGTGTCTGTGTGTCTGTGTGTGTGTGTGTCTGTGTGTGTGTGTGTGTGTGTGTGTGTCTGTGTGTGTGTGTCGGTGTGTGTGTGTGTGTGTGTGTGTCGGTGTGTGTGTGTGTGTGTGTCTGTGTGTCTGTGTGTGTGTGTGTGTCTGTGTGTGTGTGTGTGTGTGTGTGTGTCTGTGTGTGTGTGTGTCTGTGTGTGTGTGTATGTGTGTGTGTGTGTGTATGTGTGTGTGTCTGTGTGTCTGTGTGTGTGTGTGTGTGTGTGTGTGTCTGTGTGTGTGTGTGTCTGTGTGTGTGTGTGTGTGTGTGTGTCTGTGTGTGTGTGTCTGTGTGTGTGTGTGTGTGTACGATCGAACTTTATTTATCCCAGGTAATTGATCCGCCAACAGACATAAAACACACAAGATACATGAAATTAAAGTGATGAGTCCAGGATTATGGATGTACAGGGGTTGGGGAGGGGGAGGGGGGGGGGGTTGGGGAGGGGAGGAGGGGTGGGGGCGGGGGAGTCAGTCTACCCCATGACAGAAGAGGGGGGGTGGGGGAGTTGTACAGTTTGATAGCCACAGGGAAGAAGGATCTCCTGTGGCGTTCTGTGCTGCATCTTTGTGGAACGAGTCTGTTGCTGAAGGTGCTCCTCAGGTTGACCAGTCAGTTTCTACCCAGGGGCAGATGGTTAAGTCTGCGTCAACCCGGTTTTTGTGTTAGTATTGGTTAATCGGGTTAGTGCGGTTAGTAGAGCGGCAAGCCCACGCCCAGTGCTTGACATTAGCTTGTCGGGTAAGATGCAAAGGCAACACGAGGTACAAGGCACACACACACACACACACGCGCACATACACACGAGCAGGGGGCTTGCAAAGATCTGCTCTTACAGCCCACCATCCAACCCCCCCCCCCACCCATATCCCCCGGAAAGCACCATCAGGAATATCCCGCTCGCAAGCACCACATTCCTTCATCATTATAGACATTCAGCAGAAATGTGTCTCGATTTGAAAGATTTGCAAAACGCAGTCTGTGCTTCTCAAAATGAATCACCTGTGCCATGATTAGTTTAACATAGAAACATAGAAAATAGGTGCAGGAGGAGGCCATTTGGCCCTTCGAGCCTGCACCGCCATTCAATATGATCATGGCTGATCATCCAACTCAGTATCCCGTACCTGCCTTTTCTCCATACCCCCTGATCCCTTTAGCCACAAGGGCCACATCTAACTCCCTCTTAAATATAGCCAATGAACTGGTCTCAACTACCTTCTGTGGCAGAGAATTCCACAGTTTCACCACTCTGTGTGAAAAATGATCTTCTCATCTCGGTCCTAAAAGACTTTCTCCTTATCCTTAAACTGTGACCCCTTGTTCTGGACTTCCCCAACATCGGGAACAATCTTCCTGCATCTAGCCTGTCCAATCCCTTAAGAATTTTGTAAGTTTCTATAAGATCCCCACTCAATCTTCTAAATTCTGGCAAGTACAAGCCGAGTCTATCCAGTTTTTCTTCATATGAAAGTCCTGCCATCCCAGGAATCAGTCTGGTGAATCTTCTCTGTACCCCCTCAATGGCAAGAATGTCTTTCCTCAGATTTGGAGACCAAAACTGTACGCAATATTCCAGGTGTGGCCTCACCAAGACCCTGTACAACTGCAGTAGAACCTCCCTGCTCCTATACTTAAATCCTTTTGCTATGAATGCTAACATACCATTCGCTTTCTTCACAGCCTGCTGCACCTGCATGCCTACTTTCAATGACTGGTGCACCATGACACCCAAGTCTCGTTGCATCTCCCCTTTTCCTAATCGGCCACCATTCAGATAACAGTCTACTTTCCTGTTTTTGCCACCAAAGTGGATAACTTCACATTTATCCACAGTATACTGCTTCTGCCATGCATTTGCCCACTCACCCAACCTATCCAAGTCACCTTGCAGTCTCCTAGCATCCTCCTCACAGCTAACATTGCCCCCCCAGCTTCGTGGCACCCGCAAACTTGGAGATGTTGCATTCAATTCCCTCGTCCAAATCATTAATATATATTGTAAATAGCTGGGGTCCCAGCACTGAGCCTTGCGGTACCCCACTAGTCACTGCCTGTCATTCTAAAAAGGACCCGTTTACGCCTACTCTTTGCTTCCTGTCTGCCAGCCAGTTCTCTATCCACATCAATACTGAACCCCCAATACCATGTGCTTTAAGTTTGTATACTAATCTCTTGTGTGGGAGTTGTTGAAAGCCTTCTGAAAGTCCAGATACACCACATCCACTGGTTCTCCCTTATCCACTCTACTAGTTACATCCTCGAAAAATTCTATCAGATTTGTCAGACATGATTTACCTTTCGTAAATCCATGCTAACTTTGTCCAATGATTTCACCACTTTCCAAATGTGCTGCTATCCCATCTTTAATAACTGACTCTAGCATTTTCCCCACTACCGATGTTAGACTAATTGGTCTGTAATTCCCCGCTTTCTCTCTCCCTCCCTTTTTAAAAAGTGGGGTTACATTAGCTATCCCCAATCCTCAGGAACTACTCCTCTAAAGAGTTTTGAAAAATTATCACTAATGCATCCACTATTTCCGGGGCTACTTCCTTAAGTACTTTGAGATGCAGCCTATCTGGCCCTGGGGATTTATCGGCCTTTAATCCTTTCAATTTACCTAACACCACTTCCCGACTAACCTGGATTTCACTCAGTTCCTCCATCTCATTTGACCCCCGGTCCCCTGCTATTTCCGGCAGATTATTTATGTCTCCCTTTGTGAAGACAGAACCAAAGTAGTTATTCAATTGGTCTGCCATGTCCTTGTTCCCCATGATCAATTCACCAGTTTCTGACTGCAAGGGACCTACATTTGTTTTAACTAATCTTTTTCTCTTCACATATCTATAAAACTGTTTGCAGTCAGTTTTTATGTTCCCTGCCAGTTTTCTTTCATAATCTATTTTCCCTTTCCTAATTAAGCCCTTTGTCCTTCTCTGTTGGACTCTGAATTTCTCCCAGTCCTCTGGTAGGCTGACTTTTCTAGCTAATTTGTACGCTTTATCTTTTGTTTTGATACTATCCCTGATTTCCCTTGTTATCCACGGATGCACTCCCTTCCCTGATTTATTATTTTGCCAAACTGGGATGAACAAACTGGGATGAACAATTGCCAAACTGGGATGACTAGCGATCACCCTAACACTATCCTACACACATTAGGGATAATTTTACCCGAAACCAATTAACCGACAAACCTGCACCTGCCTTTGGAGTGGGGGAGGAAACCGGAGCTCCCGGAGAAAACCCAGGTAATGACTGGGTTACCGGGGCATGGGGAGAACGTGCAAACTCCACACAGACAGCAGCCGTGGTCGGGATCGAAGCCGGCTACTCCGGCGCAGCAAGAGCTAGCTGTGAGGCAGCAACTCTACCCGCTGTGCCACCCTGGTCACCAGGGAGAACGTGCAAACTCCACATTAGACAGCACCCGAGGTCAGGATCGAACCCGGGTCTCTGGCACTGCGCAAAGCTTGTGAACGGGGGATCCATCCGGTAGTGAAGGCTATTTTCCGCGGGTTGTAGACGCCTGACATAGTCTGGCCCCTGGAGGTCGACCCCTGGCACAGGGTATTTATGAGACAGGTGGAAAAGCACAGCCGCGTCTCACACAACCGCGGTGAACCAAGCCAGAGAGCTCGAGGGATGAAGTTGTGTGGGCTCACTCTCAGAGAGGAAACGCACACACACACCTCACTCAGAGAGTCTCGTCTGGTCACTCACAGCCCCGAGCTGGAGGCTTGCACGTAGGCTTGGAATCAAAGATCCTCGCTATAGGATCTTTGATTGGAATTGCCCGAGCTGCCAGCCCAGAGATTCCTGATGGTGCCACACATGCATTTAAAGGGGCACCGTTGGCCTGGTGGGGACCACACACAACGTTCTTGTGTGTGGCCCTTACAGTGCGGAATTCCGCACTCCTTTTACTTCTAAGCCCATTCCCCCACCCCCTCAAATTCACTGCCCTTCCCCCCCCCCCCCCATCAGATTTTGCCTCTTCGCCTCCCCTCCTGAAAGGTGTCTGTGGAGGTCAGGCAGATCATCTGCCCCCCAATTAGCGTACCGACCATGAACTAGCGGGGCGCAGCGTTGCTGTCAGCTTGAGGGCGAGCCCCAAAAAGTGGGGCCCATCATCTTGTGTGAAGTCCCGGCTAGCAGACAGATAGAAGCTGGACCTTTCACCCAATTATTCCGCTCCCCGCTCCAAAAGCCAATGTAGCACTCCTACCCAAACCCCCAACTTTCTGTCTCCGTATCTGACCCGTCCAATCACCAGCGCTGGTTGTCGCATACAGTTAGGAGGGTCATGTGCAAAATTGCAATGAAATAACAAAAACAGCGCGTCTCAAAAACGCCCTCCACGATTTTGAGCTGCGTTTCGTAATTAGGAACCCAGTCCCTCTCTAGTCTGCAAGTCTTTGGTGTTCCTGTCCCTCCTGCAGGTTCAGAGTTGAATCGGTTCGGGTGAAGGCCAAATTCTAACGCCTCGGCTAGCCGGCTCACTCGGGATTCAAAAAGCCATCGGTGCCCCATTACAACGTGGACATAAGACCGTGGACATACGACACACACACACACACACCTCTTAAAGAAACCACATCTCCTCACCCCCCCCCCCCCCCCCCCGATCATTCAAAGCTTCCATGCACTGCAAAGCAGAGGAGAGCTTCCTCCATTGTTAGTAAGCGGGTAACCATTAGTGGTGTTAGTAATGGTTAGTAAAAAAACCAGAGCGTCCTGGTTTCAGAGTATTAGTAGGTCTTCTACTTGTAGATACGTTACCTGGGCCTCTTGCAGAAGGCACCGGAGACTTTCTGCATCTCCCAAAAACTTTAACCCATTCATTGATCACACGTTTTACATGTTGTCACCCTTTCAGGACTTGGTTCACAAATTCACGAGTTATAGGGGGGGGAATTTAGGCCATTCGGCCCATCGAGTCTACTCCGCCATTCAATCGTGGCTGATCTATCTCTGCCTCCTAATTCCATTCTCCTGCCTTCTCCCCATAACCCCTGACACCCGTTCTAATCACGAATCTATCTATCTCTGCCTTAAAAATATCCACTGACTTGGCCTCCACAGATGAATCCCACAGATTCACCACCCTCCGACTAAAGAAATTCCTCCTCACCTCCTTTCTTAAAGAGCGCCCTTTAATTCTGAGGCTTTAGGAAGGACGAGGAGGAATTTCTTTCATCAGATTGGCGGTGAATCTGTGGAATTCTTTGCCACAGACGGCTGTGGAGGCCAAGTTGATGGATGTTTTTAAGGCAGAGATAGATAGATTCTTAATTAGTGCGGGTGTCACGGGTTTACGGGGAGAAGGCAGGAGAATGGGGTTAGGAGGGACAGATAGATCAGCCATGACTGAAATGGCGGAGAAGTCTCGATGGGCCGAATGGCCTAATTCTGCTCCTATCGCTTATGAAGACCAATTAACCTAATTCGGTTCCGTCCTCAAAGAGTTTGGAAGAGCTTGTGCGACAATACGTCCCGACTTCCGTGACGCTGCGAGCCGGCGGGATCGTTTGGGTTTGGAATTTACGCCCCTCCCCCCCCCCCCCCCCCCGCGGGATTCCACACCAGAAAACCCCACTGGTGGGAAGCAGGGGACAGGGTCTAAAGACCGCGGCCTCCGCACGCACGCCCGCCCGCCTCTCGTCGAGCGAGGAGAGCCGAGCGCCAATTCCAGGTGGGCTTCCGTCAGATCCGTGTGCCCCCCCCCCATCTCAACTCCTACACACCAAAGATCCTGGAGAAACTCAGCAAGATAGACCACTCCTGCTAAATGCAATGGGCTGACGTGTAGTACGCAACGGAGCGGAACGTGGGCCTTTATTTAATCCATTTCAGTAACTAGGCCCGACCAGACCCAACTCGCAGTGTAATCAACGTTGCGGGGGAACAGTTTGTGTTAATAAATTATAATTCTGAAAATGAGGAGAAGATTTTTCCCAAAGAACTTTGATTTTTACGAGGATGTTTCCGTAACCGGCTTCCGTCTCCGCACTAGTATCTTTGCTCCGCTATGACGGATCTTTGGTGCGGAGACGGAAGCCGGTTACGGAAATGGGGCCGGAAATTACCCGTGAATCTGCCCATGACCGTACTACGTCTTTTTCATCGAGTGGGCTATCTTGCTCGCTGTAGGATCTTTGCTACACACGAGGGCCGATCGCCGCCATCTACACCGGCTCTCAGGGGGTGCAGTTTCCGATTCGCAGCCACGGCAGGGAACGTAATGGCCGCACAAGAATTACCAGCCCCCCTAAAGCTGGTCGACGATCACCCCCTCCCCCCTCCCCCTCCGGGCATCTTCTGACTGACAATGCCTCGGGCAATACCTACCTGGTGGGTCCAACCTGGATCACAACAGGGCTTGTGATGGTGAACGGGTTAAAGTACAAAATCTTGTGGCTATCGTTTTCTGACCACGGGGGAAAATCGGCCCCCTCTGGCAGCAAAATTTAACCTTAAATTTAATCTGGGTGCGGAGAGGATGTTTCCACGAGTTGGAGAGTCGAGGACCAGAGGCCGCAGCCTCAGAATTAAATTCAGACGAGAACTGGCCTGGGAAACACAGAAACCTCCAATGTAGGCCTCAAAAGAACCATTAGTAGTAGTGGGTTAGTACTAGTTAATTTTGTTAGAGCATGCGGTGTTATCAGCTCTGCATGTCTTCCTCCATCTTTGCCCATTCATGCAACTTCATCGAATAAGCCCCCCCTCGCTTTTTTTAACGCTTTTTAATTTAAACTCCAATGGACAACTAGGCCGGGAGAGAAGGAGAAAGACAAAGGCCAAAGGCCTGGGCAGAGTGGATGCAGAGAGGATGTTTCCACGAGTGGGAGAGTCCTGGGGCGGAGGCCGCAGCCTCAGAATGAAAGGACGTTCCTTTAGGAAGGAGATGAGGAGGAATTTAGATCGTGCTCTTGAAGATAGCAGAATCAGGGGATATGGGGAGAAGGCAGGAACGGGGTACTGATTGTGGATGGTCAGCCAAGATCACATCGAATGGCGGTGCTGGCTCGAAGGGCCGAATGGCCTAATCCTGCACCTGTCTATTGAATTTCTTTAGTCAGAGGGTGGTGAATCTGTGGAATACTGTGGAGGCCAAGTCAGTGGATATTTCCAAGGTGGAGATAGATAGATACTTGTTTTAGTATGGGTGTGAGGGGTTGTGTGGAACAGGCAGGAGAATGGGGCTAGGAGGGAGAGATAGATCAGCCGTGATTGAATGGCGGAGTAGACTCGATGGGCCGAATGGCCTAATTTTGCTGCCATCACTTATGAACAATTTCTCGAGAGGAATATCTTAGTTGGGAAAGACGCAATCCCTTTCAGATAAAGAAGAATCATACGGATCGAGCTGCCGGCGGAGGTAGTTGAGGCAGGAACTAAAGTAGGATTTGTAAGACACTTGGACAGATTCATGGATTGGAATGGTTGCCGGGGGGGGGGGGGGAGAAATATGGGCCAAACATGGGAATATGGGACTTGACCGGAGTTCTGTGCCGTATGACTATCTCATCAGTGCTGAGGGAAACCCAAGGTGGAGATGGGTTTTTAGTGCATTAGTGAACGGACTGATATCTAGTGGTCTGAGAACTTACAGTCAATGCAAAGGCAGGAGTAGCGAGCTCAACGGCAGTAGAAGCTGAGATAAATGGAGCCCAGCAAATATGGTTTAGAAGGAACTGCAGATGCTGGAAAAATTGAAGGTAGACAGAAATGCTGGAGAAACTCAGCGGGTGAGGCAGCGTCTATGGAGCGAAGATCTATGCAGCATAGATGCTGCCTCACCCGCTGAGTTTCTCCAGCATTTTTTTCCATCAGCAAATATGGGAACAGCTTCATCCAAGACCGCCAGAAGCTGCAGAGTGATGGACGCAGCCACCAACCTCCCTTCCACTGACTCCATCTACACCTCACGCTGCCTCGGCAAGGCCAGCAGCATCATCAAGGGCCAGTCACCCCCTCTTCTCCCCTCTCCCATCGGGCAAAAGGTACAGAAGTGCGAAAACAAACGCACACCTCCAGATTCTGGGACGGTTTCTTCCCGGCTGTTATCAGGCAACTGAACCGGCCTCTCACCAGCCAGAGAGCGGTCCTGACCTCCAATCTACCTCCTAACGGACCTCCGAACCTTCACTGTGTTTTGCACATGTGACAAGATAGCACCGTTGTACTGTTGATTGAGAGATAAGAGCTTTGAGCAGGAGTAGGCCACTTTAACTTAGTTTAGTTTAGTGATACAGCGCGGAAACAGGCCCTTCAGCCCACCGAGTCCGCGCCGACCAGCGATCCCAGCGAGAAAACCCACGGGGAGAACGTACACACTCCGTACAGACAAGCGCCCGTAGACGAGGATCGAACCCGGGCCTCTGGCGCTGTGAGGCAGCAACTCTACCGCTGCGCCACCGTGACCGGCGTAAATCTGCTTACATCTACTCCACCGTCAACTGATACGATCGTGGCCGATCAGATGGTGACCTCAACCCAATCACCATCCTCATCATTGTAGCGTGGCAAACGTGATAACTAAGTCAGTGCTCTTCAAAATATCCCCGTCACCTCTGGCAACGCAATAATTGGTGAACCATTCACAGTGGAACCCATGCTATGTTTCACCCATCTACTAAAGGACACCAAGTTCTGGCTTACAAGCACTCTTCCAAGGACTTCTGGCATGTACGCCGGGACTAGTGTAGAAGGGGCATGTTGGCCGGTGTGGGCAAGTCGGGCCGAATGGCCTGCTTCCACTCTGTGCGACTCTATGCCCATGAATATAATAACAGCCATCAGTGAAAATAGTCATCGCGTAAACTTGTTGCTTTTATGAACTGAAGAGAGTAAATTGGTAAGACCAATTCTGGAGTATGGTGTACAATTTTGGTCGCCTAATTATAGGAAGGATGTCAACAAAATAGAGAGAGTACAGAGGAGATTTACTAGAATATTGCCTGGGTTCCAGCAACTAAGTTCCAGAGAAAGGTTGAACAAGTTAGGTCTTTATTCTTTGGAGCGCAGAAGGTTAAGGGGGGACTTGATTGAGGTCTTTAAAATGATGAAAGGGATAGACAGAGTTGACATGGATAAGCTTTTCCCATTGAGGGTAGGGAAGATTCAAACAAGAGGGCATGACATGAGAATTAAGGGACAGAAGTTTAGGGGTAACACGAGGGGGAACTTCTTTACTCAGAGAGTGGTGGCTGTGTGGAATGATCTTCCTGCAGAAGTGGTGGAGGCAGGATCGATTTTAACATTTAAAAGTAAAGTGGATAGGTATATGGACGGGAAGGGAATGGAGGGGTATGGTCTGAGTGCAGGTAGATGGGACTAGGGGAAAATAAGTGGTCGGCACGGACTGGAAGTGCCGAGAAGGCCTGTTTCCGTGCTGTAATTGTTATATGGTTATATGGTTAAAATACTGAGGACAAGAAACACAGGTCTGACCTCTCGTGGACTTTAAGCCTTTGCCCTTGACCCGAGCTATCCAACCCGCTCATTTTTAACTGTGCAGGAAGGAACTGCAGATGCTGGTTTAATCTGAAGATAGGCACAAAGAGCTCGGGGCGGGAGATTGCAACCTTCATCTGGTCCGCCCTGTTTCGACCAACTCAATCAACCCGGCGTGCACAATCAAATAAGATCAAATAGAACGAGTTGTCCGACAACTTCAGGCCATGCACGCCATACGCAAGAAGGAGAGGAAGAGGCACCTAGAGCTGGAGTAACTCCCTGGACAATAGGAATCTCTTCGTTTAGTTTCGGGTCGAGATTAGAGTCGGAAGAAGGGTCCCGACCCGAAACGTCACCTATTCCTTTTCTCCGGAGATGCTGCCTGACCCGCTGAGTTACTCCAGCTTTTTGGGTCCATCTTCTGCTCAAGAGTTTCTGCCAGCTTTGGTGTCAGGTTTCCAGCATCTGCTGTATTTTGTGCGTTTGCTCCAGCCAGTGTACGCACTGACCCCCTGATAGCTTCTAACACCAAGGTTTATCGTTAGTTCATCACAATTAGTAAGAGGTTTGCATCGCCCACATTAGCAACAGTTAGTTTCTTTCCATGCACGTTAGTAGCAGGCTACCGTAGAGTGGTTAAAAGGTTGATCAATTAATGCATCCGCCCATTTTCCAGTCATTATTTGAGTCTCAGTCCTTGTCATTAATTGTGCTTTCTGCATAAGTTGAATCCAAACTTTAGACTTCAAAGATACAGCACGCAATCAGACCCTTCGGCCCACTGAGTCCGTGCCGACCAGCGATCACCCCGTACACTAGCACTATCCTACACACACTGGGGACAATTGACAATTTTAACCAAAAAGCCAATTAACCCGCAAACCTGTACTTTTTCGGAGTGCGGGTGGAAGCCGGACCCTCCCCCCCCCCCCACCCGGAGATAACCCACGCGGTCACGGGGAGAACGTACAAACTCCATACAGACAGCACCCGAGGTCAGGATCGAACCGGGGTCTCCAGCCCCGTGAGGCAGCGGCTCTACCACTGCGCCACCGTGCCGCCCCCTAACCCAGTAGCCTTTCTGTGGAAACAGGGAACTGCAGATGCTGGTTTTACGAAAAAAAAGGACACAAAGTGCTGGAGTAACTCGGCGGGTCAGGCAGCGTCTCTGAATAGATGATGGTCGGGTCAGGACCATTCTTCGGTTGGGGGGGAGCGGTTACGAAACAGTTAGACAGGTTCATGGACAGGACTGGTTTGGAGGGATATGGACCAAACGCGGGCAGGTGGGACTAGTGCAGCTGGGACATTGTTGGCCAGTGTGGGCAAGATGGGCCGAAGGGCCTGTTTCCACACTGTATCACTCTAGGACTGAAATGGAACTCGGCACAGGCAAGGAAAATACTTCCTAACAAGAGGCAGAGAGGTAATTAACCACAATATAATTAGCAGCAAACCACACTGTAATTACATCAACTACATAGAAGAATATAATAAATGACAGCTGGGTAGCATTTAACCAGAATCTGCACTCAATAATATTTAACATCATCCATTATTTGGCTAAATAATAATTATGCTTTAGTTATCCTTTCTGCCAGACATTGAGAATAGCGTGAGGGAGTTGGTGTTACAGCACGGAAACAGGCCCTTCGGCCCACTGAGTCCGCGCCGACCAGCGATCCCCGCACACTAAGCCAAATTAACCTGCAAACCCGCACGTCTTTGGAGTGTGGGAGGAAACCGGAGCGCCCGGAGAAAACCCACGCAGGTCACGGGGAGAACGCGCAAACTCCGTACAGACAGCGCCCGTGGTCAGGATTGAACCCGGGTCACTGGCGCTGTGAGGCAGCAACTCTACCGTGCCGCCAACAATTTTCAGCTATATAATTTGGATGGGGCGAACTTCTCCCCTTTGAGCCCAAATAACAATTTGCGTTTTTTTAAATTGGGCACATTTGAAGTTGTGACTAGTCCCTCCGTGACTTGAAGAAGCAAAAATACGTGTCGTCCTGCAGTGTCTGGCAATACTAAAGGGCCTGTCCCACTGTACCAGGTAATTCAAGAGTTCTCCCGAGTTCTCCCCAGATTCGAGCTCGTGTAATGTACGTAGCGGGTACGTAGGGGCTCGTACGAGTAAAAAGTAACTTTTTTCATCACGAGTATTTTTTTTACTCGCGGACATTTTTCACGGTGTTGATAAAACGTCACGCGCTTACCGGATTTCCCCAGTACCTACCGTTACTCGTACGAGCCACTACGTGACATCCACGTGCCCCTATGTACCCGCTACATACATTAAACGAGCTCGAATCAGGGAGGAACTCGGGAGAACTCTTAAATTACCTCGCACAGTGGGACAGGCCCTTAAGATAGACAGTCAAAATCCGAGCCTTGTTAGTTTAGTTTATTGTCACGTGTACTGAGGTACAGCGAAGCGCTTTTTGCCGCGTGCTAGACCGTCACGTCAAACATAGAGACAGGGTTTTGAGGATTGTGGACGCAGCCCGGACCAGCACACAAACCAACGGCCCCATCTACACCTCACGCTGCCTCGGCAAGGCCAGCAGCATCATCAAGGACCAGTCTCACCCCGGCCACTCCCTCTTCTCCCCTCTCCCATCAGGCAAGAGGAACAGAAGTGTGAAAACGAATGCACACCTCCAGATTCAGGGATTTCTTCCCGGCTTCTTGGAATCTCAACTCAGACTTGGTGAAAACAGTTGGTCCAAGCTCACCGTTTAGTTTAAACCAACTTGACCTATTTATGGACATCTTGGACTGATTCCAAGATGGCGACCATTTGCGTCTGCTGGCCGCAGAAGCAGATCTCCAATCACACATCGCTCCACACTCTCAAATATCAACGGTTCTAACTTTAATTATGACCCTCGGACTATGCTTGATCGCTTTCACCTTGCTGGCTTCACCTTGCATTCAACATTATTCTCTTACCATGCACCTGTACACTGTGGACGGCTCGATTGGCTTGCCGCTGACCAGATAGCGAGCCACAAAAAGCTTTTCCCTGTACCTCGGTACACGTGACAATAAACTGAACTGAATCCGAAAACTGATCGGATCCACACTGGGGACAAGCACCCGGATGTAAACAATGGCTCTGAATGGCCAGAAAAAAAGCGCATTCTTCAAGTTAGTTGTTACAAAATGAATAGCAATTAGTTTGTCCGAAATATTGGTTAGAAATGTTAGTATCAATTCAGGTTAGTTACATGGCAGTGGAGGTAAACATGCTTCAGACCAAGTTGATCACACACTTGTGCAGCCCGAGGCTGTCACAGATGCTAACTCTAAAAGACTGGATGTCGGATTTTGAGTCCGTTTAAAGGGCCGGTCCCATTTGGTCGACAAGAGAGTTTGGAGAGTTTGAAACAAATGTCATGTTGAAGACCTCCTTCAACTATGTTGAAGACCAGCTTCGACTAGCTACCACTAACTTCGGGAAAATTGGACACCGAATAGTGGAGAGTGAAGACGACCTCCTTCGACCTCCCTTCGACTATGATGAAGACTATCTACGACCACCCTCGATTACCTACGACTAACATGCCGATCTTCTACGACTAAACCTTTTCGAGTAAAAAAAAGTATTAATTTTTTCCGCATGGCGACCTTTTTTTACTCGCGGGCATTTTTTTAACATTTTGAAAAAAACGCTGCGACCTAGCTGAGGCCTCGAGTACGCGGAGACCACTCTCGAGCACGAAGGAGAGTTACAAAGACCTCCTAGGACCTCGTGGCGACCATGCTGTGCGTATGAATCGAGGGCAAACTCGCCAGATCTCGTGGTAGAGGTCGCCCAAGTGGGACAGGCCCCTTCAGTGTGTAATCTGACCGGTAATTCTTCCCCAAACTCCAGTCTAGAACTTAGGGGCAAAAAATTAGAGGGAGGGAGGGGGGGGCGAAAGTATTCGATCGGATGATGTTTTCAGTGGACAGTGGGATAGGTTCAATACAGGCCATAGCGGCGCGGCACGGTGGCGCAGCGGTAGAGTTGTTGCATCAGTGACAGCCCCAGTAGAATCGAGAATCCTGCCGTCATTTAAAGCAATGACATGATGTTAGTGATTAGTCAGTGTTAAGAAAGCATCCGTACCAAGATCTTGCACTGTTAGTACATGCGTTAGTCGATGGTTAAATCTGATTAGTAAAATATTCATCAATTCAATTACAATTTCAACTGCGAGGAGCCCCTGACCATTTGTTAAGCTTGGGCTTTGGACATTAGAGCTACAGTGCGGAAACAGGCCCTTCGGCCCACCGGGTCCGCGCTGACTAGCGATCCCCGCACACTTGCACTATCCTACACACACTCGGGACAATTCAGAATTTTACCAAAGTCAATTAACCTACAAACCTGCTCGTCTTTGGAGAGTGGGAGGAAACTGGAGCGCCCGGAGAAAACCCACGCAGGTCACGGGAAACACGTACAAACTCCGTACAGACAGCGCCCGTAGTCTGGATCGAACCCGGGTATCTGGCGCAGTGAGGCAGCAACTCTACCGCTGCGCCACCGTGCCGCCCTTCTGCAGATGATGAGTCTGAAGAAGGGTCTCGACCCAAAACGTCGCCCATTCCTTTTATCCCAAGATGCTGCCTGTCCCGCTGAGTTACTCCAGAATTTTGAGTCTACCTTTGGTGTGAACCAGCATCTGCAGTTCCTTCCTACGCATTTTGTCCGCCCCTTATTCAAATTCATGTAATCAGACGGACAAAAAACGCTGGCGTATTTGAAATGCTCGTCTCCGGAGAAAAGGAACAGGTGACGCTGTGGGCCGTCAGGGGAAAAGGTTAATGCGAGATATAGACAGTGATTATGGAGAGATTGTTGAACAAATGAATGGCAGATATGCAAAAAGTAACGGTGATCAAGGAAATGTGGAGTCCACAATGGTCCATTGTTGGCTGTGGGCTAGGTGATAACGAGTTGTACAGACAATGAAACTCCGCAGGATGTCAGTGAAACCAGTGCAATGACTAGAGTGGCAGAGGGAGGGTGGACATCTCGTATGTGTATGTGACAAACAAACTTGACTTGATGTACATCCTAGTCTGTGACTGGAGTGGCGTAAATGGGGAATTTAAGTTCATCGGCCCACCCAATCCACACAGACCGGCGATCCACACACACGCACTTACTCACACGTGCACACGCACACGCACGCACACATGCACACACACACACACTTTACACTGAAACCAAGCCAATGAGCCGACAAACCTGCACGTCTTTGGAGTGTGGGAGGAAACCCACTCGGGTGGCGGGGAGAACGTACAAACTCCGTACAGACAGCACCCCTGCTCGGGATTGATCTCGGGTCTCTGTGAGGCAGCAACTCTGCCGCTGTGCCACCGTGCCGCCCTGCAAGGGAATTGTGAGGCAGAGGGAAGATGCTCAGGCCACAAGCCGGTGGTTCACTTCAGACCTGCCCGTTTGTACATTGTACCCTCATGCAGGTACTTATCTCGTCTCTGGTTCCCTGTTAAACCCAACAGTGGGCAATGTCAGGGCACTGTGTCGCTGCAAGGAACCATCGCAAACCATCCCACGGGTCGTTGGCGCCGGACGCCCGTCTCCTCTTGCTCCTGGATTCCCTTCCTCCCTCTTCGAGGTCGGCCAGCTCACCCACGGAGATTCCCTCGGGAGCAGGACACGCTAGGAGATTAAAGAGAAGACACAAAGTGCCGGAGTTACTCGGCGGGTCAGGCAGCATCTCTGGAGAAAATGGAATAGGTGACGTTTCAGGTCAAGATCCCTCTTCAGATCGAGAGTCGGGGGGTGGGTGGGGGGGGTGGAAGGGAACTAGAGGTATGAAAAGGTTCAGAACAAATCAGAGCCGCTACCGATGGCCAAGGGAAGGTGGAGCCCACAATGGTCCATTGTTGGCTGTGGAAGAGGTGATAATGAAGGGATACGAGGATGCGAACAGGGGAACAGGAGAGACAACTAGCGAGGGGGAGGGAAAGCACGGGTTACTTGAAATTGGAGGATTTCAATATCAATGTTCACACCGCTGGGGTGTAAGCTGCCCGCACAAAATATGAGGCGCTGTTCCTCAAATTTGCGTTGGGCCTCACTCCGAAAATGGAGGAGGCCCAGGACAGAATGGTCAGTGTGGGAAAGGGAGGGGGATTTAAAGTGTTCGGCAACCGGGAGATCGCGTAGGCCCAGGCGGACTGAGCGGAGGTGTTCAGCAAAACGATCGCCCGGTCTGCGCTTGGTCTCGCCGATAGATTGGAGCCCACACTGAGAGCATAATTAACGAACGTGATTGAGCTTACAATGAAAGATCGTGTAGAACTGCGGCGTGCTTTCGTTGGTCATTGGAAGGTCGAACCATCTTACCTCAGTGTTTGAAGGGCCTGGATTTCTTTACGCTTCCGCCAGGTCTCGTTTCCAGCCGCTGCAGCGGAACGAACGCAGGCCTAAATCCTCAGACTCCCTCCCCCAGCGGCACCGTCCCCGAAAGCAAACAGCCCGGCCGCCATCTTGGGTGGATGGTCTTGTCAGCAGCGCCTGCACCCAAAGAAGAAACAACATTAAGACTGCTCAGCGGCAAGGGTCACCGGCAGCATTGGGAATAGGAGGCCAGTGATGCCCGAGCTAGCAATATTGGGCAGGTGTAAGCGAGTTCGGTATTCCGGAAAGACGCAAGGAATCGTGGGATTTGTCAAAGGTCACTCGGGATAAACACTCCCGGCAACCGTGCCTCCGCTCGCGCACAGACCTGCGCCTCATCCGCAGCCAGGATCGAACCCGCGTCTCTGGCGCCGCAAGCGCTGACGAACCGCCGCTGGACCATTCCCCGTCCCCTCCCGAGTGCCCCCCCCCCCCCCACATCCGGGGGTGGCCGGAGACGGCGGGAGTCAGACGGGAGCGGCGGCCCAGGCCCACAGCCAGCGCGGAGTTGAAGCTCTAACTCCACTGCTCCAGGCTGGTGTCCGGCCAGTGCAGGGCTGTCGGTTAACCCGGCGGGACAGGCAGAGTTGAATTGGATTTAGCGCTTCTTCTCCGCGCTGGCCGTGGGCCTGGGGCGCTGCTCCCGATGTCTCCAGCCACCCCCGGACGGGGCACTCGGGAGGGGACGGGGAATGGCCCAGCGGCGGTTCGGCAGCGCTTGCATCGCCGGAGACACGGGTTCAATCCTGGCTGCGGATGGGGCGTAGTTCTATGTGCGTGTGGCGACGCGGCTGCCAAGAGTGTTCATCGCCAGTGACCTATGACCTGGGCATGCGCAGTCGGAATACCAAACTCACTTTTTCACAATGGTATTTTCACACACACGCACACACTCAGACAGACAGAGACAGTGACAGAGACAGTGACAGAGATCGGCACACACAAACACACACAGAAATGGACAGAGTGAAGAACAGAGAGTGATGGGCACACAGACAGTGACGCACACACGCACGCACACAGGTTTCCCCCCCCACTCAAAAGATGTGCAGGTTTGTACATTAATTGGCTTCAGTAAAAATGGCGAATTGTCCCCAGTATGTAGGATAGTGTTAGTGTACGGGGATAGCGCTGGTCGGCGTGGAATTCGTGGGCCGAAGGGCCTGTCCCTGTGCTGTATCTCTAGTCTAAAAGGTCTAAAGTCTAAATAGTAGAGCAGGTTCAATGGGCTGAATGGCCTCCTGCTCCCTAATGCCTCCACCACACACCGACAGCTCTATGCGGGAAAAGCAGTATTCAGATGGTGAGGATAAGGGTAAGGAGATTAGATGATATATTTTTAAATGCCTTTTTCGCTGAGGTATCTGAAGAATCTGAATTGAGTTGAGAGATACAGCGCAGAAACAGTCCATTTGGTCCATCTGGTCCGCACCGACCAGCGATCCCTGCACACTAACACTGTCCTACACACACTAGGGACAATTTTACATTTATACCAAGCCAATTAACTGCAAACCTGTACGTATTTGGAGTGTGGGAGGAAACCAAAGATCTCGGAGAAAACCCACGCAGGTCACGGGGAGAACGTGCAAACTCCGTACAGACAGCGCCCGTAGTCGGGATCAAACCCAGGTCTCTGTGAGGCAGGAACTCTATCGCTGCGCCACCGTGCCGTTCTATCAAAGTATAGAGTCATAAGGTCATAAGTGATAGGAGCAGAATTAGGCCATTCGGCCCATCAAGTCTACTCTGCCATTCAGTCACGGCTGATCTATCTCTCTCTCCTAACCCCATTCTCCTGCCTTCTCCCCATAACCCCTGGCACCCGCACTAATCAAGAATCTATCTATCTCTGCCTTAAAAATCTGACGTGGCCTCCATGGCCTTCTGTGGCAAAGAATTCCACAGATTCACCGCCCTCTGACTGAATAAATTCCCCGTCATCTCCTTGCTAAATGTACGTCCTTTAATTCTCAGGTCCTAGACTCTCCCACTGGTGGGAAACATCCTCTCCACATCCACTCTATCCAGGCCTTTCACTATTTGGTAAGTTTCAATGAGCGCCCCACCCCCCCCCCCCGCCCCCCGCCCCCCGCCCCCCGCCCCCCATCCCTCCAAACTCCAGCGGGCAGCGGCCCACGCCATTAAACGCTCATCATGTATGCAGAGCGCGATTTTAAACCCCAGCCTCTGTTACTGAACGCCCTTCACCGCTCTAGAACGGCATGCATTTTGCATCATCTACATTCTAAAAATAGTCATCCGCACCGCTCGATCTCACGTCAGCCTTCAAAGTTCATCATTAATTATGCACCGATTTCTTTTCAGTTTTTTTCCCACAGGCTTGGTCTCCGCAGTCAGTGGCGTGAGGAGGATGGTCGGGAGGCTAGAGGAGGAACAAATGTTCCCCAGAGGCGGGTGGTGGTGGTGGGCGGGGGAGGGGAGGTGAGGAACTTGCTGCCCCCTGTGGCCGTTAGGGTCGCCAACTTCCTCACTTCCCAAATAAGAGACAAAAGGTCAAAATAAGGGACAAATTCCCCACGGCAATCCGTTGACCGACTCGGCCGTGGCTGGGTGAATGATGAGTCGGCCCGGGTGCTGGACTGCACACAAAGCCCAGCCGGCGGGCCAGCTGAGGGGTTTTGGCCCGGGGGCCGCGCGATGTCGTGCGCAACATCCCGCGCCCCGTCCAACTCATGAACCAATGATCGTCCGTGAGAAGGAGGGGTGGTGGTGGTGTCGGCGGTAAGCGAAGGTCCGGAGGTCGGACAGCTGGCCCGGCTGCCGACCGACCGACGGGGCCATGGGCGAGGCGCTGCTGCTGCACTCCATGGGCTGCACTACGTCGGGACGGGTGAGGCGGGGCCGGATGCGGCGCTCCGACCCGACAGTCCCCTCGACCGGAGTAGCGGCGGTCAAATACGGGACAAGGGCGGTCCCGTACGGGACAAACCAATTTAGCCCCAATATACGGGATGTCCCGGCTAATACGGGGCAGTTGGCAACCTTAGTGGCTGATGGAGCCAAATCAAACTTCCGGTGCTCTGTGTGGAGTTTGCACGTTCTCCACCAATTTCCACAGAGAATTCTCTGTCACAAAAGGCAGTGGAAGCCAATTCACTGAGTCTGAAGAAGGGTCTCAACCCGAAACGTCGCCTATCTCCTTCGCTCCTTAGATGCTGCGGCACCCGCTGAGTTTCTCCAGCTTTTTGTGTAACCGCCAATTCACTGGGCGTTTTCAAGAGAGAGTTAGATTTAGCTCTTAGGGCTAACGGATATGGGGAGAAAGCAGGAACGGGGTACTGATTGGGGATGATCAGCCATGATCACATTGAATGGCGGTGCTGGCTCGAAGGTCCGAAGGCCTACTCCTGCCCCTATTTTCTGTGTTTCTATGTTTCTCCCTGTGGCCAAACGTAGACTGGGCGATCGTCTCACTGAACACCTTCCCTCAGTCAGCTTGGGCCGACGGGACCTCCCGGTCACCAAACGCTTCAACTCCCCCTCCCATTCCCACACTGACCTCTCTGTCCTGGGCCTCCTCCATTGCCAGAGTGAGGCCCAGCGCAAATTGGAGGAACAGCACCTCATATTTCGCTTGGGCAGCTTACACCCCAACGGTATGAACATTGATTTCTCCAACTTCAAGTAGGCTCATGCATCCCCCCTCTCTCTTCACCCCTCCCCCACCCTAAATGTCGTACCAGTTTCCCTGCCATCCTGGCGAGTCTCATTGTCGGTAACTAGTTTTCACCACGCCGCCCACAGCTAACAATGGCCTGTTTCCTTTGTCATCATAACTTTTTTGGCGTACCCATCGTTCATTTGTTCCATATCTCTAGTTTCCCTTGCCCCCGACTCTCAGTCCAAGGAAGGGTCTCGACCCGAAACGCCACCCATTCCTTGTCTTCAGAGGAGCTACCGGACCCGCTGTGTAACTCCAGTGTTTTGTGCCCGTTTCCCTGTGACTGTATAGGTTTCCTCAGTGGGCCGAAGGGCCTGTTTCCGCGCTGCATCTCCAACGTCTAAAGTAAAATCTATAAAGTTCTGGCCTTTGTTCTGGCCTTCTCGGCCTTCCAGTCTGCGGAAGGGTCTCGCCCCCAAAAAAGTCACCCGTTCCTTCTCTCCAGAGATGCTGCCTGGCCCGCAGGGTTACTCGGGCCCTCAATGCCGGAGGTCGGCTGTGTGAATGCCACGTTTTGCTGGGGATTAGAAAGAAGACAAAAAAAAAACCTCGCTTTCAGATAGCATGGAGATGCCATCGAGTGGATGTGAGCCGGAGAGAGGATTATGTCCCTCATCTTTGACAGCTTAGAGCCAAGTGAAAAATCAAGGGCAGCCAAGGTCAACGCTGCCGTGGGATTTATGATTTAGCTCTGCAGTCTCTTAATCCTTCCATCAATCCGCGCTGGAATTAAACCTGGGTATCAAAATGCCAAGCATTGAAAGATTTAAGCCTATTTAAGCAGATTGAAGTTAACATTACATTTCACTTACAATACTAACTCAAACTGTTCTTTTTTTTTGTCGCTCTGGGTTCAACTTAATTTGCCAACAACGTGCTCCATTTTGTTCCAACCCCCCCCGTCTTAGTTTGGAGATACAGCGCGGAAACAGGCCCTTCGGCCCACCGAGTCCGCGCCGACCAGCGATCCCCGCACACCAACACCATCCTACACCAAGCCAATTAACCTACAAACCTGTACGTCTTTGGAGTGTGGGAGAAAACCGGAGATCTCGGAGAAAACCCACGCGGGTCACGGGGAGAACGTACAAACTGCGTACAGGCAGCGCCCGTAGTCGGGACCGAACCCGGGATCGAACCCGAGACTGCACCGCTCCGCCTCTGGGTCAATTGTGTTCAACATTCAAGGGGTAGCAGGGTTGCTGCCACACGCCCGCTGGAGACCCGGGTTCGATCCTGATCACGGGGAGCTGTCTGTACGGAGTTTGCACGTTCTCCCTGTGAGTTTCCTCAAGGTGCTCTGGTTTCCTCCTACACTCACAAGACGAGCAGGTCTGGAGGTTAGTTGGCTTCTGTAAAGTGCCCCTCATGTGTGTGTGTGTGTGTGTGTGTAGGGTGGTGTTAGTGTGCGGGGATCACTGGTTGGCACGGACGAGGTGGGCCGAAGGGCCTGTATCTCTAGAGTCAAAAGAAGGGAGCTGATAAATGGGCGCAAAGACTGATCAAAAGGATTAACGCACCAGCCGAAAAAAAAAATTTGAAGTCTGTATTAATGGCAAACGTTGTCTGATGTTGTGGATTTGACTAGAAATACAGCAGGAAAACAGGCCCTTCGGCCCACTGAGTCCACACTGACCAGCGATCACCTGTAGTTCAGAAACAGTTTCTTCACAGCTATTATCAAGCAACTGAATGGTCCTCTCATCAGCTAGAGTGTGGTCCTGACCTCCCATCTATCTCATTGGAGACTTTTGCATTTGCTACCTCATTTGCACAATCGGACTATCGTTGATCGGGCTCTGCTGGCTTGACCTTGCACTAAACGTTGTTCCCTTATCATGCATCTGTGCACTGTGAACGGCTCAAGTGTCATCATGTATTGTCTTTCCGCTGACTGGACGGCACTTAACGACAATATCTCGCAGTATCTCGACGCACGTGACAATAAACTAAACGGAAGGTAGACAAAAGTGCTGGAGAAACTCAGCGGGTGCGGCAGCATCTATGGAGCGAAGGAAATAGGCGACGTTTCGGGCCGAAACCCTTCTTCAGACTTCGGAACTAAACTAATCTAAAATTAACGCCAATGTTCTTCCCGTAACCACGTGGACTTCCTCCGGGTGCTCCAGTTTCCACCCACATCCCAAAATCCCGTGGGTTTGTCGGTTAATCGGTCTCTAAATTACCCCGGGAGTGTCGGGAATGGGTGTAACATATAACTAGTCTGAAGAAGGGTCTCGACCCGAAACGTCGCCCATCATTTTTCTCCAGAGAAGCTGCCTTACCCGCTGAATTACTCCAACACTATGTGTCTATCATCTACAGTTGTATTCACTGGACTTTAGAAGGATGAGGGGGGATCTTATTGAAACGTATAAAATTATAAAAAGACTGGACAAGCTAGATGCAGGAAAAATGTTCCCAACGTTGGGCGAGTCCAGAACCAGGGCCACGGTCTTAGAATAAAGGGGAGGCCATTTAAGACTGAGGTGAGAAAAAACTTTTTCACCCAGAGAGTTGTGAATTTGCGGAATTCCCTGCCACAGAGGGCAGTGGAGGCCAAGTCACTGGATGGATTTAAGAGAGAGTTAGATAGAGCTCTAGGGGCTAGTGGAGTCAAGGGATATGGGGAGAAGGCAGGCACGGGTTATTGATTGGGGACGATCAGCCATGATCACAATGAATGGCGGTGCTGGCTCGAAGGGCCGAATGGCCTCCTCCTGCACCTATTGTCTATGTTTCTATGTAGCTAGTGTTTAAAAGGGCACCGACCAGCGATCCCGGCTCAGTAACACTATCCTACACACACTTGGGACAATTTACACTTATACCAAGCCAATTAGCGTACAAACCTGTACGTCTTAGGAGTGTGGGAGGGAAACCAACATGTGATCGGAGGTCAGCATGGACTTGGTGGGTTGAAGGGCCTGTTTCCATCTCTAAACTAAACCAAATCTGTTCCATTTTGCCTTAAACTAAATGTCCTCTAGAACTTGATCCTCTTACTATGGGTAACTAATGAGTGTGGGGGAGGGGGGGGGGGGGAGGAGGGGAGAAAAAAAGAGAGAGAGAGAGTGGACTTGGAGAGGATGTTTCCACTCGTGGAAGAGTCTAGGACTAGAGGTCACAGCCTCAGATTTACAATAGACAATAGACAGTAGGTGCAGGAGTTCTGCCCTTCGAGCCAGCACCGCCATTCAATGTGATCATGGCTGATCATCCCCAATCAGTACCCCGTTCCTGCCTTCTCCCCATATCCCTTACCTCTGCTATCCCTAAGAGCTCTATCTAACTCTCTCTTGAAAGCATCCAGAGAACCGGCCTCCACCGCCCTCTGATGCAGAGAATTCCACAGACTCACAACTCTCTGTGTGAAAATGTTTTTCCTCGTCTCCGTTCTAAATGGCTTACCCCGTATGCTTAAACTGTGGCCCCTGGTTCTGGACTCCCCCAACATTGGGAACATATTCAGGACTTTCCTTTCGGAAGGAGATGAGGAGGAATTTCTCCAGCTAGAGGGTGGTGAATCTGTGGAATTCTTTGCCACAGACGGCCGTGGAGGCAGTCAATGGATATAATAGAAAGATTCTTGATTAGTACGGGGTGTCAGAGGTTATGGGGAGAAGGCAGGAGAATGGGGTTAGGAGGGAGAGATAGATCAGCCACGATTGAATGGCGGAGTAGACTTGATGGGCCGAATATTACTCCCATCACTTATGGCCTTATGATGGGGAGACAAACCAAGCAAGGACGAAGTACAAACCTTTGTAATGCAGGAAGGCGGGAAGGCAGGTAGACAGAGAAACCTTCCATGCGGGCTGTAGTGTCCCAGCTGGCTTTGTCACTGGAACCCTTGAAAGGAAAATGGTAAAAAAAAAAGCAGCAGACCACAGCACATAGAAGCACAATGCAGAACATACCCTCGCTAACCGGAGCTGCCTTCATCCGGCTACAGATCCCAGCTAAACCGCACGGCACCTGTAGTCATACAGCATGGAAACAGGCCCTTCAGCCCACCGAGTCCATGCCGGCCATCGACCACCCATTCACACCAGTTCTATGTGACCCCCCCCCCCCCCCTCCCCCCTTCTCATCCATTCCACACAAACTAGGGGCAATTAACCTACTAATGCCCCCGTCCCACTTAGGAAACCTGGACGGAAACCTCTGGAGACTTTGCGCCCCACCCAAGGTTTCCGTGCGGTTCCCGGAGGTTTTGGGTCAGTCTCCCTAATGGTCGAAAGTGGTTTCCGCTTCTTCTCTGTTCTGGCGATTATTTCAAAGAATTCAAAACCGGCCGCGACTGAAAATAGGTTGCCGTTTAAAAATGGGTAATTTTTTTAGTCGAAGCCGGTTGCGATGCCAGTTGAAGGTGGTTGACGGTGGTTGGCGGTAGTGGTAGGTAAGACCTTTTTTTCACCCAGTTTTATTCCACCAGGGAGGTCTTACCTTCCACTACCCGCAACCTCCGGCAACCACCTTCAACGAGCATCGCAACCGGCTTCGACTAAAAAAAAAATACAGATTTTTAAAACGGCAACCTACTTTTAGTCCCGGCCGGTTTTGAATTTTTTTCACGGAAACCTTGGGTGGGGCGCAAAGTCTCCAGAGGTTTCCGTTCAGGTTTCCTAAGTGGGACAGGGGCATAAAACGCCTGCTTAGATTTGAGTTTAGCTTTGAGATGAAACGTGGAAACAGGCCCTTCAGCCCACGCAACCAAGATCTCCCATCTACACCTGTCCCACCTGCCCACGTTTTTAAATGTTGTTATAGAACTTGATTCAAAGGCACTTTAGTTTAGTTTACAGGTACATAGTGGAAACAGGCCCCTCGGCCCACCAAGTCCACGCCGACCAGCGATCACCCTGTACTATCCTACACTCACACAAGGGACAATTCTTTTTTACGGAAGCCAATTAGCTTACAAACGTGCACGTCTTTGGAGTCTGGGAGGAAACCGGAGCATCCGGAGAAAACCCACGCAGTCACGGGGAGAACGTGCCAACTCCGTACAGGCAGCTCCCTTGGTCAGGATTGAACCTGGGTCTCTGGCGCTGAGGGGCAGCAACACTACCCGCTGCGCCACTTAGCCGTCATCTCCAAGAGGTGCCAGTGATTGAGACAGATACTCACAGTGGGGCAGCGGTAGAGCTGCTGCCTCACAGCGCCAGGGATGGTAGGTTCGATCCCGACTACGGGCGCTGTCGGTACGGAGTTTGCACGTTCTCCCCGTGACCTGCGTGGGTTTTCTCCGGGTGCTCCGGCCTCCTCCCACATCCCAAAGACGTGCGGGATTGTAGGTGAATCGGCCCTCTGTAAATTGCCCCCTCGAGTGCAGTAAGTGGCTGCGGAAGTGGGATTACATGGCACGAGTGTGAACGGGTGATCGCTGGTCAGAGTGGACTCCGTGGGCTGAAGGGTCTATTTTCAAGCTGTATCTCCAAACTATCTTCGCTCTCTTTAGTGGAGCAAGCGCATTGATTGGTATAAATTGAACCCCGTCAATCTTATGGAGATAAAGTTGATATTAGTTCATACATTCTAAGTGATAGGAGCAGAATTAGGCCATTCGGCCCATCAAGTCTGCTCCACCGTTTCAATCATGGCTGATCTATCTCTCCCTCCTATCCCCATTCTCCTGCCTTCTCCCCATAAACCCCGACAACCGCACTAATCAAGAATCTATCGATCTCTGCCTTAGAAATATCCGCTGACTTGGCCTCCACAGCCGTCTGTGGCAAAGAATTCCACAGATTCACCGCCCTCCGGCTAAAAACATTCCTCCTCATCACCTTCCTGAAGGAACGTCCTTTAATTGAGACGCTATGCCCTCTAGTCCTAAACGCTCCAACCCACTCACAATGTATTGCTGGTGGCTTCGGTTGGACAACTGGGATGGGGCTGGTCGATGGACCGTGGTCACCGAGCGACCACACAACATCCTCCCTCCTGGGACTCGAGGCGACCGGCTCGTGCGTTTTCTCCAGATTACTACGAGAAAATACAAAAATTCTCAGGAGAAGGTCCCCGAGCTAGCACGGCGTCCCCTTCCGGAGACATCCCAACGCGTAGTAGGGCGAGGGAGAGTCCATTCAGCCCATCGAGTCGGCTCCTCCATTCAATGGGAACCAGGGTCGCGAACCCCCGAATCTTTGGTTCGCCAAAAGGCTTTTAGAAATCTTGGGTTTAAAGCAAAGGTCCCGACGTCAAGTAGCATCAAAAACCAGGAGCAAAAGGCAAACCGCTGTTGGAAGTCAGCGTCTATGGGGGCAAAGTGTTGGTCTATTTTCTGTGGCAATGCTTTTCTGTCATCACATGCACTGAGGTACAGCAACATTCTCGTTATCCGGACAGTTTAGTAAATTATCACCACACACAAACACAATCCCAGATTAAGTTTCACTGGAGTTTAGAAGGACGAGGGGATATCTTATAGAAACATATAAAATTATAAAAAGACTGGACGAGCTAGATGCAGGATAAATGTTCCCAATGTTGGGCGAGTCCAGAACCAGGGGCCCACAGTCTTAGAATAAAGGGGAGGTCATTTAAGACTGAGGTGAGAAAAAACGTTCTCACCCAGAGAGTTGTGAATTTGTGGAATTCCCTGCCACGGAGGGCAGAGGAGGCCAAGTCACTGGATGGATTTAAGAGAGAGTTAGATAGAGCTCTAGGGGCTGGTGGAGTCAAGGGATATGGGGAGAAGGCAGGCACGGGTTATTGATTGGGGACGATCAGCCATGATCACAATGAATGGCGGTGCTGGCTCGAAGGACCGAATGGCCTCCTCCTGCACCTATTTTCTATGTTTCTAAGTACAAAGTATATAGAAATAGCCCCGAGACCATACCGTTCACTTTGTTGTCAAGGATAAGGGGGATGTCTTTTAGGACCGAGATGAGAAGATCTTTTTTCACACAGTGAGTGGTGAGTCTGTGGAATTCTCTGCCACAGAAGGTAGTTGAGGCCAGTTCATTGGCTATATTTAAGAGGGAGTTAGATGTTGCCCCTGTGGCTAAAGGGATCAGGGGGTATGGAGAGAAGGCAGGTACGGGATACTGAGTTGGATGATCAGCCATGATCATATTGAATGGCGGTGCAGGCTCGAAGGGCCGAATGGCCTACTCCTGCACCTATTTTCTATGATTCTATGATTCTACGAGCAAACAATTATCTAATCGATTCCCATCTCTTTTGATGTCTCATTTTCACACCTTAACCTTCCTTATCTCTGTGTCTCCCTCTCCCCCCCGACTCTCGGTCCAAAGAAGGCGTCTCCACCCAAAACGTCACCCATTCGTTCCCTCCAGAGATGCTGCCTGTCCCGCTGAGTTACCCCATGCATTTTGTGTCTATCCTCGGTGTAAACCAGCGCCTGCAGTTCTTACACGTACGTGAGGCGCCAGCTGTGGCCGCCATTTTCAAAGTCCCAGTGCCTTATCTGCCTGCGTACAACTCACATCCCTCCATTCCCTGCGTATCCATGCGCCTATACCATGGTATCTGCCTCCATCCCAGGCAGCCGGCTCCGAGCACCAGGCATTGTGGGCGCAGCCCAGACCATCACGCACAAACCAACCCCCCTTCCACTGACTCCATCTACACCTCACTCTGCCTCGGCAAGGCCGGCAGCATCATCGCGGATGAGTCGCACCCCGGCCACTCCCTCTTCTCCCCTCTCCCGTCGGGCAAAAGGTACAGGTGCGAAAACGCACGCCTCCAGATTCAGGGGCAGTTTCTTCCCAGCTGTTATCAGGCAACTGAACCATCCTACCACAACCAGAGAGCGGTCCTGAACGACCATCTACCTCATTGGTGACCTCGGACTATCCCTGATCGGACGTTACCTTGCACTAAATGTTATGCCCATATCATGTATCTGTACACTGCAAATGGCTCGATTGTAATCATGCATTGTCTTTCCGCTGACTGGTTAGCGCGCAACATGGGCTTTTCACTGTACCTCGGTACCCGTGACAATAGACTGATCTATACTGATCTATTACCCTTGGGGCAAAAATCCAATCTAGCCCCACACATCTCAGCTAAACGCACCCCATCTCGCCTCAAAGCTATGCTTATCCGACCTAATATTTACCTCTTCCCTCCCAGTTCACTGGCTTTGCCCCATACTCCAGGCGAGTGGTGTTCACAAACATTAGCCATGGTGTTTGGCAACTAAAGACAGGCACAAAATGCTGGAGTAACTCACCCAAGCATCATCTCTGGAGAGAAGGAATGGGTGATGTTTCGGGTCGAGACCCTTCTTCAGGCTGGTTAGGGATAAGGGAAAGGAGAGATATAGACGGTGATGTGGAGAGATAAAGAACAATGAATGCAAGATGTGCAAAAAAGTATCGATGATAAAGGAAACAGGCCGTTGTAAGCTGTTTATAGAAAGAAAAAAACATAGAAAATAGATGCAGGAGGAGGCCATTCGGCCCTTCGAACCAGCACCGCCATTCATTGTGATCACGGCTGATCGTCCCCTATCAATAACCCGTGCCTGCCTTCTCCCAATATCCCTTGACACCACCAGCCCCTAGAGCTCTATCTAACTCACCCTTAAATCCATCCAGTGATTTGGCCTCCACTGCCCTCTGTGGCAGGATAGGAACATAGAACGAGACCGAGAAGCTGGTGCTACTTGGGTGGGGGAGGGATGGAGAGAGAGGGGAGATGCCGGGACTACCTGAAGTGAGAGAAGTCAATGTCCATCCCACTGGGGTGTAAGCTGCCCAAGCAAAACATGAGATGCTGTTCCTCCAAGTTGCGTTGGGCCTCACTCCGACAATGGAGGCAGTCTAGGACGGAAAGGTGCGTGTGGGGATTAAAGTGTTTGGCAACCGGGAGATCGGGTAGGTTCAGGCGGGCTGAGCGAAGGTGTGCAGCGAAATGATCGCCCCGTCTCGCCGATGTACAAAGAGTCCACATCTTGAACATGGGATACAGTAGATGAGGTTGGAGGAGGTGCAAGTGAACCTCTGCCTAACCTGAAAGGACTGTCGGGGTCCCTGGTCAGAGTCAAAGGAGGAGGTATAGGGACTGGTTGGAGGACTGGGAAAGGAGGAGGAGGGGGAGGGGATGGAGAGAGAGGGAAAACAAGGGTTGCTTGAAGTTAGAGGAGTCAATGTCCGTACGGCTGGGGTGTAAGCTGCCCAAGCGACAAGATTGGCAATAGAGACCTTCACGCCAGAGCTCTTTGCTAAGCCTTGTTTAGCACCCTGGAGTATTGTGTGCAGTTGTGGTCCCCTAATTTGAGGAAGGACATTTGTGCTATTGAGGGATTGCAGCGTAGGTTCACCAGGTTAATTCCCGGGATTACGGGACTGTCATATGCTGAGAGAATGGAGCAGCTGGGCTTGTACATTCTGGAGTTTAGAAGGATGAGAGGGGATCTCATTGAAACATATAAGATTGTTAAGGGCTTGGACGCGCAAGAGGCAGGAAACATGTTCCCGATGTTGGGGGAGTCCAGAACCAGGGGCCACAGTTTAAGAATAAGGAGTAAGCCGTTTAGAACGGAGACGAGGAAACACTTTTTCTCACAGAGAGTGGTGAGTCTGTGGAATTCTCTACCTCAGAGGGCGGTGGAGGCCGGTTCTCTGGATGTTTTCAAGAGAGAGTTAGATAGGGTTCTTGAAGATAGCGGAGTCAGGGGATATGGGGAGAAGGCAGGAACGGGGTACTGATTGGGGATGATCAGCCATGATGAGATTGAATTGCGGTGCTGGCTCGAAGGGCCGAATGGCCTACTCCTGCACCTATTGCCTATTGTTCATCCAGCTCCTGATGGACTGAAGCAAGCTTTAAGTTAACGTTATTCCCTCTTTAGCCGTGTCTCTCCCTCCCCTCCCCTCCGCCCCTCAATCACCTCCCCCCAATTGGAGGTGCTCACCTTCATGGGCCCTGGCACCTACGACCTCTTGGGACACGGGTGCCCAGTGCGATGCCCGACCAGGATACTGAAAGACAAAAGAGGTGGGCACCGTTAACTTTCTCAAGATAAGCTTACGGAAGCGGCATCTTCGTCCGCGTGAGAGGCTCGCATCCAGTGTGGTTCTATTGTCACATGTCCCCGAAACGCGACCGTTAAATTCTTCCATGCACCAGCACAACGGATAAGGGCACAAAACGCTGGAGTAACTCAGCGGGACAGGCGGCATCTTTGGAGAGAAGCAATGGGTGACGCTTCGGGTCGAGACCCTTCTTCAGACTGGGAGTCGGGGGAGAGGGAAACTAGAGATAGGGAAGGGCAAGGTGTGAAAGAGCAGGGCTAAGCAGTCGATGGTGGTTGATTGTTGAGTTTAGTTTAGAGAAACAGCGCGGAAACAGGCCCTTCGGCCCAACGTGTCCATGCCGACCGCAGATCCCCGCACATTAATGATATCCTACACGCACTAGCGACAATTTACGTTTTATACCAAGCCAGTTAACCTACAAACCTCTACTGTAGGGCTTTGGAGTGTGGGGGGGGGGGGGGGAACCAAAGATCTCGGAGAAAACCCACGCGGGTCACAGGAGACCGGACAAACTCCGTACGGACAGCAGCCGTAGTCGGGATCGAACCGCCGCTGTGAGGCGCTGATGCTTGTTGGCTGAGGGGAAGGTGACAACGAGGCGTACAAATAGTAAACTGAATCCGGAGGACGGTGGAGCTAGTCGGAGAACTAGGGTGGGGGAGGGACGGGGAAAGAGGGAAAGAGGGAAAGCAAGGGTTACTTGAAGTTAGTGAAATCAATTCTCATACCACTGGGGTGCAAGCTGCCCGAGCAAAATACGAGGACATTAACTGGGATCTCAGCCCCAAACATCACCCATCCAAGGCTGTCCGGAGATCCGAGTTAGCTGAGCACTTTGTGTCCTTTTGTGCATTGAGCAGTCTGTGAAGTTGGGTTTAGAGTTAGAAACATAGAAACATAGAAATTAGGTGCAGGAGTAGGCCATTCGGCCCTTCGAGCCTGCACCGCCATTCAATGTGATCATGGCTGATCATCCAACTTAGTATCCCATACCTGCCTTCTCTCCATACCCTCTGATCCCCTTTAGCCACAAGGGCCACATCTAACTCCCTCTTAAATATAGCCAATGAACTGGCCTCAACTACCCTCTGTGGCAGAGAGTTCCAGAGACCCACCACTCTGTGTGTGAAAAAAGTCCTTCTCATCTCGGTCCTAAAGGATTTCCCCCTTATCCTTAAGCTGTGACCCCTTGTCCTGGACCTCCCCAACATCGGGAACAATCTTCCTGCATCTAGCCTGTCCAACCCCTTAAGAATTTTGTAAGTTTCTATAAGATCCCCTCTCAATCTCCTAAATTCTAGAGAGTATAAACCGAGTCTATGCAGTCTTTGTTCATAAGACAGTCCTGACATCCCAGGAATCAGTCTGGTGAACCTTCTCTGCACTCCCTCTATGGCAAGAATGTCCTTCCTCAGATTTGGAGACCAGAACTGTACGCAATACTCCAGGTGTGGTCTCACCAAGACCCTATACAACTGAAGTAGAACCTCCCTGCTCCTATACAGCGTGGAAACAGACCCTTCGGCCCACAGACCAGCGGGCACCCCATCCCCCAGTACTATCCTACACACACACTGGACTATTTACAATTTTTACCAAAGCCAATTTAGCCCACAAAGCTGCAGGTCTTTGGCGCGTGGGAGGAAACCGGAACACCCGGAGAAAACCCACGCAGGTCACGGGGAGAACCCCTACCCCCTCATTCCCCCCTCTTCCTCCCCTCCCTCAACCCCTCACTCTATCCTCCCCCCCTCCCCACTCAACCCCTCTCTCTGTCCTCACCCCTCCCCCCCCCAAACCCCCTCTCACCGAGAACATTATATTTAGAAGAAACCTTTCAACTTCTTTGCCGAGAGAGAGCTTAGCGACACCATAATTAATCAATGATTTATGTTTCCAGTTGAGTGCAGGCCGGCACAGGGCAGGATAATCCGTGTCAGAAGGTGGCCATTTCATTCATTTCCCAGGCAAATTGGATTAGCGCCTGTGCCGTGTGCGGGTTGGACGTGTTTCTGCAGCGATCCCGCGATGAGCACGCTGGCCTCGTGCCAGGCCCGGGAGCTGCCAGGTGGAACAGGGACAATCTACAATTCTTACACCGAGCCGATTCACCCGCAAACCCAGGGCGTCTTTGGAATGCGGGAGGAAACCGGAGATCTCGGAGGGAACCCAGGCAGGTCACGGGGGGAGAACGTGCAAACTCCGTACGTACAGCACCCGTGGTCAGGATCGAACCCGGGTCTCCGGCGCTGTGAGGCAGCGACTCTACCGCTGCACCTTACTGCCGGTCAACCTCGCAACCGCCTCTAATTGCTCATGCCATGTGCATTGAGATCCAGTGAATAGCTTTGTTTTGCCTGTTGTCCAAACAGGTCAGATATACAATGAATGCAGATGTCAGCATAGAGGTTGGGAGCTCTTAAAGATAGCAGAGTCAGGGGATACGGGGAGAAGGCAGGAATGGGGTACTGATTGGGGATGATCAGCCATGATCACATTGAATGGCGGTGCTGGCTCAAAGGGCCGAATGGCCTACTCCTGCACCTATTGTCTATTGTCACGTCACAGTTATACAAGACGTTGGTGAGGCCACATTTAGAGGGCTGGGTTCAGTTCTGGGCACCATGGACTTCATCGGACGCTTTCTAAGGGCTGAATTGGGGGCTAAAATCAAACCGTGAGGCGATCGAGGCTCCCGACGTTGAAGCCCCCTGATTCAAGCCCCGTGAACGGGCCGATTCAAGCCCCACGGTTCGGGGCGGACCAAGCTGCTGTTGCTGGAGTTCGGACTCGGTCACCAACCAGGTCGGCTCCCGATGTTACCGTCCGCAGGGCCCACGGCCGGCAAGAAATTGTGTCCCCCCCGTCCCCCCCATGTTTTGATAGCGATTTCTCTGCCTGTCAGGACCAGAGGGTGTGAGCGACAGGGAGAGGTTGAGCAGACTGGGACTACTTTCAAGAGAGAGCTAGATAGGGCTCTTAAACATAGCGGAGTCAGGGGATATGGGGAGAAGGCAGGAACGGGGTACTGATTGGGGATGATCAGCCATGATCACATTGAATGGCGGTGCTGGCTCGAAGGGCCGAATGGCCTACTCCTGCAACTATTGTCTATTCTTTGGAGCGCAGGAGGATGAGGGGTGATCTTACAGAGGTGTACAAAACCATGAGAGGGATAGATCGGGTAGACGCGTTTGCTCAGACAAACCCTTCTTCAGACATCCTTCAGACTGCAGAGTGTCTGCTCCACTGCAAAATCTCCTGAAGGTAGGCCCACTTTGAAGAATTTCTCATCCTCTCTCCCACGAGAGTTCTGTCACACACGCTCACTGCGCCCCCCCCCCCCCCTCTCTTTGATTCCTCATGTTTTAACCCTTCTCTGTCTAAAGAAGGGTCTCGAGCCAAAACGTCACCTATTCCTTTTCACCAGAGTTGCTGCCTGTCCCGCTGAATTACTCTAGCATTTTGTGTCTATCTTAGGTGCCAGGTTAATTGGCCTCTAAGTAAGTAAGTACGTTTGCGGGTACACAAAAGGCTGGAGAAACCCAGCGGATGCAGCAGCATCTAAGGAGCGAAGGAGATAGGCGACGTTTCGGGTCGAGACCCTTCTCCCCCGAACGTACTGCCATCGCCTCACTCTGTAAAGGGCCTGTCCCACCAGCATGCAACTCTATGCAATGAGCGCGACCTAACGTGGTCGCTTGAGCCGTCCGGCGTCGCGGGGCCGGTCCACGTCGATCGCCGGAGCCGTCCGGAATTGTGCGGAGTTCGTCCCGACATCGCGCGGGGCTCCGAAAAACTGACCGTGTTCAAAAATTCCGCGCGGCAACGGCTTGTCGGCTCGCAGTCGCCTCGACGCATTACACACCGTCTCGACGTCGTGCCTCCGTGACCCTCTATGTGTGTGGCTCCGTGGCCCTCTGTGTGTGTGCCTCTGTGCCCCTCTCTGTGCGCCCCTCTCTGTCCTGGCGAACTTACCTTTAAGACTTCGCTCCAAGTTCGCCTCACTTTGCGCCGCGTTGCGCCACTCACCCGACCTCCGCGCGGCCCTCGCTGCCGGTTTGGTCGCGCGCATCGCATGGAGTCGGATGCTGGTAGGACAGGTCCTTAACAACCCAGACTGGGTTATCAAACCCGCCGACA
The DNA here is from genome assembly GCA_963514005.1 of Raja brachyura. The sequence continues at coordinate 5,411,933 of OY740808.1, read as the reverse complement.
AGGGAGGTGCCATGGTAGTCTGGCGCGTCGATCTCTACAAAGCGGAGGCAATGCGCCAACTCTCGGACACCTCCTCCTACTTACCCCTGGACCATGACCCCACTGACGAGCACCAGGCCACCATCTCGAGCACCATAACCGACTTCATCAACTCCAGCTCCCTACCCCCCCCCCCCGAGCCTCCAACCTCATCGTTCCCCAGCCCCGCACGCCCCGATTTTACCTTCTCATTAAAAAAGGAAGAAGGGTCTCGACCCGAAACGTCGCCTATCTCCTTCGTTCCTTAGATGCTGCTGCACCCGCTGAGTTTCTCAAGCCTTTTGTGTAACCTCGATTCTCCAGCATCTGCAGTTCCTTCTTTAACAAGTAAGTAAGTTTATTGGCCAAGTAGTCACATACAAGGAATTTGCCTTGGTGCTCCGATATATTGTCCTATGGCATGTAGCGAGCGGATGAGACAACGGGTTAACGTAGGACTAGCGTAGGAAAGAACTGCAGACGCTGGTTTACGTCAAAGACAGACACAAAATGCTGGAGTAACTCAGCGGGACAGGCGGCATCTCTGGAGGGAAGGAACGGGTGACGTGCCGGGTTAGACTAGTGTGAAGGGCCGAAGGGCCTGTTTCACACTGCATCGTTCAATCAGTCGGAAGCTTGCAAAACAAAGTTTTTCACTGTACCTCTGTACACATGACAATCACAAACCTAAACCGTGGCGATTCTCGACAAGCAATGCTTAAAGCCAAATACTCTGCAGGAATGAAGTGCACTGGACACTCGAGGGTTAATAGGCTGCACGGTGGCGCAGCAGTTTGTAAGTCAATTTTCCTCCGTAAATTGTCCCTAGTCTGTAGGATAGACAATAGGTGCAGGAGTAGGCCAATCGGCCCTTCGAGCCAGCACCGCCATTCAATCAGATCATGGATGATCATCCACAATCAGTACCCCGTTCCTGCCCACATATCCCCGACTCTGCTATCTTTAAGAGCCTCATCTAGCTCTCTCTTGAAAGCATCCAGAGAACTGGCCTCCACCACCCTCTGAGGCAGAGAATTCCACAGACTCACAACTCTCTGTGAGTAAAAGTGTTTCCTCGTCTCCGTTCTAAATGGCTTACTCCTTATTCTTAAACTGTGGCCGCTGGTTCTGGACTCCCCCAACATCGGGAACATGTTTCCTGCCTCTGGCGTGTCCAAGCCCTTAACAATCTTATATGTTTCATATAACCATATAACAATCACAGCACGGAAACAGGCCTTCTCGGCCCTTCCAGTCCGTGCCAACCATTTATTTTCCCCTAGTCCCATCTACCTGCACTCAGACCATACTCCTCCATTCCCTTCCCGTCCATATACCTATCCACTTTACTTTTAAATGTTAAAATCGATCCTGCCTCCACCACTTCTGCTGGAAGATCATTCCACACAGCCACCACTCTCTGAGTAAAGAAGTTCCCCCTCATGTTACCCCTAAACATCTGTCCATTAATTCTCATGTCATGCCCTCTTGTTTGAATCTTTCCTACCCTCAATGGGAAAAGCTTATCCACGTCAACTCTGTCTATCCCTTTCATCATTTTAAAGACCTCAATCAAGTCCCCCCTTAACCTTCTGCGCTCCAAAGAATAAAGACCTAACTTGTTCAACCTTTCTCTGTAACTTAGTTGCTGGAACCCAGGCAACATTCTAGTAAATCTCCTCTGTACTCTCTTTATTTTGTTGACATCCTTCCTATAATTAGGCGACCAAAATTGTACACCATACTCCAGAATTGGTCTCACCAATGCCTTGTACAATTTTAACATTACTTCCCTACTCCTATATTCAATGCTCTGATTTATAAAGGCCAGCACACCAAAAGCTTTCTTTACCACCCTATCTACATGCGATTCCACCTTCAGGGAACTATACAGCGTTATTCCTAGATCCCTCTGTTCCACAGCATTCCTCAATTCCCTACCTCAATTTCAATGAGATATCCTCTCATCCTTCCAAACTCCAGAGTGTACAAGCCCATCTATAGATAGATCTAGTGCAGGGGTGAGCGCTGGTCAACGCAGAGACTCGATGGGCTGAAGGGCCTCACCGCGCTGTCCCTCTATACCAACTGCAGAGTGATGGCACGGTGGCGCAGCGGCTGAGATGCTGTCTCACAGCGCCAGAGACCCGGGTTCGATCCCGACCACCCGTACTGTCTGTACGGAGTTTGCACGTTCTCCCCGTGACCTGCGTGCGTTTTCTCAAAGATCTTCGGTTTCCTCCCGCACGTGCAGGTTTTGTAGGTTAATTGGCTGGGTGCCAAAGTATAAGACTGTAAAAATTGTCCCTAGTGTGTGCAGGATAGTGTTAGTGTGCGGGGATCGCTGGCCGGCGCGGACCCGGTGGGCCGAAGGGCCTGATTTCTCCGATACGAAAAAAGGTTCAAATCCATCCGGCTTCACTCAGCGGCAGGCGTTGGTTCACCGTTATCGTGTACCAGTTGACGAGATGTACAGAGCCTACAGATGTATTTACTTCCGCCATCAGCACCGGTGGACAATGGGCGGCTTGCTGGAGGATGCATAACTCAGCTGATCGTATAAAGCAAACAAGGACCACAAACCAAAAAAAAAGTCCTGTTCCCTTTCGTCCAATTCCCGTCCCCGAAAGGTGCGGTGTTCTCAGTTGATTGTCACGTGTACCGAGGTACAAGGACGATGGCGGCCAACCCTGGCGACTATTTGCAAACCCGCTGATCGGTAAACCCGTATTACAATCGCCCCACACTCTTAAATCTCTGCTCCGACAGCAACATTCATTCCCCGATCTCGATTGAATGGCGGACTAGACTCGACGGGCCGAATGGCCTAGTTTTTCGACTCCGATGTTTAAGAAGGAACTGCAGATGCTGGAAAATCGAAGGTAGACAAAAATGCTGGAGAAACTCAGCGGGTGCGGCAGCATCTGTGGAAGGGACGGAAATAGGCGACGTTTCGGGCCGAAACCCTTGGGTTTCAGCCCGAAACGTTGCCTATTTCCCTCGCTCCATAGATGCTGCCGCACCCGCTGAGTTTTCCTCCACCAATGACTTGTGAACGTATGCAAACACTGCAAATGAATCGATTGTAACCATGTATTGTCTTTCTGCCGGCTGGTTAGCACGCAACAAAAAGCGAAGCTGAATAGTGAAAAGCCGCTAGCATCGCTGGTAGGTTAGTTTGGAGATACAGCACGGAAACAGGCCCTTCGACTCCGCATTGACCAACGATCCCCGCTCATTAACACTACCATATGTACACTAGGCACAGTTTTACATTTACACCAAGGCAATTGTGGGAGAGGGAATCTAGAGGTATGAAAAGGTACAGAACAAATCAGAGCCGGCACCGATGACCCAGGAAAGGTGGAGCCCACAATGGTCCGTTGTTGGTTGCGGAAGAGAAGATAACGAGGTGATATATGGGTGTGCGACCCTTATTACAACCTGAAACGTCACCTGGGTTACACAAAAAGCTGGAGAAACTCAGCGGGTGCAGCAGCATCTAAGGAGCGAAGGAGATAGGCGACATTTCGGGTCGAGACCCTTCTTCAGACTGGTCAGGGATCAGGGAAACGAGAGATATAGACGGTGATGTGGAGAGATAAAGAACAATGAATGAAAGATATGCAAAAAAGTATCGATGATAAAGGAAACAGGCCATTGTAAGCTGTTTATAGTGTGAAAATGAGAAGCTAGTGCGACTTGGGTGGGGGAGAGATAGAGAGAGAAGGAATGCCAGGGCCCGAGGGCTGAGGGAGAGGTGGGAAGGGGAGGAGACAGCCAGGGTTAACAGAATTGAGAAAATTCAATGTTTAAGCCCAGAGGATGCAGACTCCCCAAGCGGAATATGAGGTGCTGTTCCTCCAACTTGCGGTGTTGCTCACTCTGGCCGTGGAGGAGGCCCAGGACCGAGAGGCCGGATACGGAATGGGAGGGGGAGTTGAAGTGCTCTTTTCTCCAGAGATGCCACCTGTCTCCAGTATTTTGTGTCTGTCTTAGATCTAGTTTCAATTTCGGGACATTCTTGCCATAGAGGGAGTACAGAGAAGGTTCACCAGACTGATTTATGGGATGGCAGGACTTCCATATGGAGAAAGACTGGATAGACTCGGCTTGTACTCGCTGGAATTTAGAAGATTGAGGGGGGATCTTATAGAGGCTTACAAAATTCTTAAGGGGTTGGACAGGCTAGATGCAGGAAGATTGTTCCCGATGTTGGGGAAATCCAGAACAAGGGGTCACAGTTTAAGGATAAGGGGAAAGTCTTTTAGGACCGAGATGAGAAGATCATTTTTCACACAGAGAGTGGTGAGTCTGTGGAATTCTCTGCCACAGAAGGTAGTTAAGGCCAGTTCATTGGCTATATTTAAGAGGGAATTAGATGTGGCCCTTGTGGCTAAAGGGATCAGGGGGTATGGAGAGAAGGCAGGTACAGGATACTGAGTTAGATGATCAGCCATGATCATATTGAATGGCGGTGCAGGCTCAAAGGGCCTAATGGCCTACTCCTACTACTCCTAGATTCTATGAGACACAGCACTGAAACAGGCCCTTCGGCCCACCGATTCCACACTGGCCAGCGATCCCCGCACACTAACACTACCCGACACACACCAGGGACAAGTTTACATTACACCAGGCCAATTAACCTGCAAACCCGTAGGTCTTTGGAATGTGTGAGGAAGCCGATATCCTGGGGAAAACCCACACAGGTCTCGGGGGGGGGGGGGGGGGGGGGGGGACGTTGCAAACTCCGCACAGACAGCACCCGTAGGTGTACGGGGTTTTTGTCCATCTCGCTACTCGTTAGCAGGGGCTGGAGGGTGGTCTGCGAGGGAGTAACGAGGGTGGCAAGACAAACACTGACCCCGGACTCTTACAAATATGAACAGAAATAGCATCTGGCAACACAGCGCATTAAGGATTCAGCAACAATTTCCGTTTCACATTAGTTAATTCTTGCAGAATACAACTCGCAAATGCAACGTGGCATACTCATGCAGTCTGCAGCAGTGTACCAGGCCGAGCAAGCCATGTACAGTAATCAGACACAGTAACTTGAAATACCCTGCCATAAGTAGGCACATCGCCCGGGCAATAATAACATGCTTGGATGTGAGTATGCGTGTCAATAGACAATAGACAATGGGTGCCGGAGGAGGCCATTCGGCCCTTCGTGCCAGCACCGCCATTCAACGCAATCATGGCTGATCATCCCCAATCAGTACCCGTTCCTGCCTTCTCCCCCATATCCCCGGACTCCGCTATCTTTAAGAGCCCTATCCAGCTCTCTCTTGAAAGCATCCAGAGAACCGGACTCCACCGCCCTCTGAGGCAGAGAATTCCACAGACTCACCACTCCCTGTGAGAAAAAGTGTTTCCTCGTCTCCGTTCTAAATGGCTTACCTCCTTATTCTTAAACTGTGGCCCCTGGTTCTGGACTTCCCCCAACATCGGGAACATGTTTCCTGCCTCTAGCGTGTCCAAACCCTTAACAATCTTATATGTTTCAATGAGATTCCCTCTCATCCTTCTAAACTCCTCGTGTCGCGTACAAAACCAGGGGTGGAGAAGATCAGGGTAAACATGTTTGTCTACCTTCACTGTTGTCACTGGTGAGTCTCATTGTCAGTATTTTGCTTGGGCAGGTTACAGCCCAGCGGCAGGAACATTGATCTCCCTAACTTCAAGTAGCCCCTCTGTCTCTCTCCATCCTCCCCCCCACCATAGTCATTGTATTCGTTTCACTGCATCCGCTGCTCTAGTTGTCAACAGCTCTACATCGGTGAGACCAAGCGCAGGCTCGGCGATCGCTTCGCCCAACACCTCCACTCAGTTCACATTAACCAACCTGATCTCCCAGTGGCTCGTCACTTCAACTCCCCCTCCCATTCCCAATCCGACCTTTCTGTCCTGGGCCTCCTCCATGGCCAGAGTGAGTCCCACCGCAAATTGGAGGAGCAGCACCACTCATATTTCGCTTTGGTAGTTTACACCCCCAGCGGTATGAATATTGACTTCCCCAATTTCAGGTAGTCCCTGCTTTCTCCCTCCTTCCCCTCCCCTTCGCAGCTCCCCCTCAGCCCACTGTCTCCGCCTCTTCCTTTATTCCCCCCCCCCCCCACATCAGTCTGAAGAAGGGTCTCGACCGAAACGTCACCTAATTCCTTCTCTCCATAGATGCTGCCTCACCCGCTGAGTTTCTCCAGCATTTTTGTCTACCTTCACTGTTGTCCTGGTGAGTCTCATTGTCAGTAACTCATTTTCACCTAGAGCACAGCTAATGTCCCGTTCCCTGCATCACCGTTACTTTTTTGCGTATCTTTCATTCATTTCTTCTGTACCTCCCCACATCACCGTCTATATCTCTCGTCTCCCCCTCCCCTGACTCTCCAGTTTCTGAAGGAGGGTCTCGACCCGAAACGTCACCCATCCAGAGATGCTGCCTGTCCCGCCGAGTAACTCCAGCTTTGCGTGTCTATCTTCCAAACATCTCTTTGCCTCAATATCGATAACCACTGGATTATCTTAAGACCAGTCGCGCTGTCTGAGACCTCAGTGATGCGGGTCGATCACCTCACCCCGATTACTCCAGCAGAGGTTTGAACACTACCGATTGCAACATCCATCAATGAACAGACACGAAGAACGTCCCAAGAGTTTGGACACTGTTCTTGCTTTTGGATATTTTTTAAGTCTGAATAAATGATTTTTTTTGGGAAGAATTTTTTCTTGCACACACACACACACACACACAGTTGGATGCCCTCCACAAAACCCTCTCCAGCCCACCTTGCACCCCCCCCCCCCAAAAGCCCCTCTCCCCAGGTCAGCATCAGGCCACCCCCTATCCTCTCCATATATATCTCCCCATAGCTCCCCCTCTCCCTCCATCAACTCCTCTCTCCCTCCCCACTCCCTCCCCCCCCCCCCCCCCCACCCTCCATATGTCTCTCAGCTTTCCTGGACCACCATGTCCCACTGTGCAACTTGGCAATCAATTGCAGCAACACGCCAACACCAGTGCATTGCATGCACGGTGCTGCAATGGTGCTGCAACATTCTCATGCAACCCCAATTGAGATAATAGTTATTCCGAGTATTCCCCCACCCGCACCCCCACCCCCATGCAGAAATGACTCCTGACCGAAGAAGCATTCTCACAGCCTGAAGAACTCTCTCCGGAGATGCTGCCGGACCCGCCTGAGTTACTCCAGCATCTTGAGTCCACCTTCAGTGCCTTCCGACCCCATGCAACCCCGAGAGACTGACTAGTCGATAGCAATACAGGCGATAGCGGGAGTATGTGTGGGAAGGAACTGCAGGCGCTGGTTACACCAAAGATAGACACAGAATGCTGGAGTAACTCGGCGGGTACAGGCAGCATCTCTGGGGAGAAGGACAGGAGACGTTCTGGGTCAGAACCCCCTTCTTCAGGCGTCTGAAGCAGAGTCCAGTCCCAAATCATCCCTCCACCCCCATCTCTCTCCCCCTCCCCTCCTCTATCTTCCCCTCCCCTCCCATCTCCCTCTCCTCCCCTGATCACCCTCTCCTCTCTCCTCTCCCCCAACCCCTTTCCCCCTCTCCCATCTAACCCCTTTCATCTCCCTCTCTCCCCCCTCTATCTCCCCCTCTGCCCATCTCTCTCTCCCTCTCCCCAGTCCACACTCACACACTCGCCCCCACATTAAGGACTGATCTTCCTCACGGTTTGCAGAGAGAGCCGGATTTATTGCACCCCCCCCCCCTCCCCCCGTTAGTTTCCCCTCTCCCAACCGTGGCGGCTACAAGACACCCCCTGAGTCAATCTGGTCTCCTTCTTAAAATTGTGCAAAATATCTAACTGGAGGGGAGGAGGATGAGGGTGGGGGGGGGGGGGGAGAGAGACGTCCCCCTGGCTGTTTATAAACAAGTTTGATGATAAACAAAGCAGATTTTTTTTTTAAACTTGCGACCTTACAGAAACAAAATGAAATTAAGCAGATTGTCAAATAGCTGAGCGATCCTGCCTTGTAATCCGTTACATGCACCCTGCCCATCCACTCACGTGGCTCCTGTATCTGCAATCTCCTGGCATGGTAAAACATTAATGAATCTACACCGCATTTTATATAATAACCTTCGCACTGGCGGCGAGGCTTTGTACAATCTGCTGGGGGTTGGAATTCACTGGATTCCTGCAATTAATTGGTAACACTGGCTGGAACCGCAGCCCTGTTCAAAATTACACACACTCACACACACACTCACACACACACACACGCTCACACACACTCACTCACACACACACACACAACACACGCACTCACACTCTCTATCTCATGCACACATTCACACACACACTCAGTCACACACACACAGACACAACACACACACGCACTCT
>OY740808.1:5393532-5398532 GCA_963514005.1 Raja brachyura | reverse complement strand
CGCACAATTCCGCACGGCTCCGGCGATCAAAGTGGGACCGGCCCCGTGACGCCGGACGGCTCAAGCGACCACGTTAGGTCGCGCTCATCGCATGGAGTTGCATGCTGGTGGGACAGGCCCTTACCTCGGTACGCGTGACAATAAGTAAGCTAAACTGAAACTGATGATATGATGATAAATACTTTATTGATCCCCTCAGGGAAATTCAGATGTCCAGTAGCCAACACAGTCAGAACGAAAGCAGACAAAAAAATACATCAAATAAAATGTGGACGATAGATGAAAGCAATAAATACTTCAAAACAACCCAATAAATAACTCTCCCCCCCCCCTCCCCCCCCTCCCCCCCCCACCCCCCCGTACTCAGGGAACAGAAGCACGTTCGGGGACCAGACCCATCTAGTCTACTCTGCCATTCAATCATGGCCGATCTGTCTCTCCCTCCTAACCACATTCTCCTGCCTTCTCCCCATAGCCTCTGGCACCTGTACTGATCAAGAATCTATCTATCTCTGCCTTAGAAATATCCGTTGACTTGGCCTCCATAGCGTTCTCTAGCAAAGAATTCCACAGATTCACCGCCCTCTGACTAAATCATCTCCTTCCTCAAGTAGCGTCCTGTAATTCTGAGGGCTGTGTCCTCTGGTACCCGAGCTACATGTGTCAATAAGGTATAACTAATCCATATCCCTCACATTCCCTGCACTTCAAAGCCTCTTAACACCTCGGGGGGGAAGGGGTGGGGTGGGGGGGGGGGGGGACATGGGGAGAGGAGATGGGGAGGGGGGGTGGAGGGGAGGGGAGAGGGAGGGGAGAGGGGAGAGATGGAGAGGGGGGGATGGGGAGGGGGAGGGGGATGGAGAGGGGGAGGGGAAGGGGGATGGGGAGGAGAGATGGGGAGGGGGGGGTGGATGGGGGGGAGGGGAGGGGTGAGATGGAGAGTGGGGATGGGGGAGGGGGATGGAGATGGGGGAGGGGGAGGGGGAGGGGGGAGTGGGGATATGGGGAGGGGGGGAGGGGAGAGGGGTGGGAGTGGTGGGGGAACGGGGGACTGAGATGCGGGTCTGGGTCTAGAGTTTCGGACCCACTCTTCTCCAGACGGGAGAGTTACTGATTATCCCTGGGGGACAAAATAAAACATGTGTTTATAATCTGCAATTTGCACCGAGCCATAAAGAAGCGGCACATTGCCCGCGGATGTGCGTACTTTCAGTGGGGATGAGTTGTGCAAACAACATTTTTTTATGGGATAGAATAAAATGGGACGTTGTCCTTGATGCCTGCCACTGATTTAAAGTGTTTGCAGCCGAGCTGTTGCAGAAGCCCGTCTGTTTTAGTGTCAACTCTGTCTCTGCGGAACAAAAGCTGGTGCCTGGTTTATTAGTCTCTAAGCTGGTGCCTGGTTTATTAGTCTCTCCTGTCCCCGCATGTGAAGCTGTACAAACAGCATCCACAAAGACCGACCGTCTGTCCAGGAAGGAACCGCAGATGCTGGTTTCAACCGAAGAGAGACGCAGAATGCTGGAGTAATGCCCCTGTCCCACTAGGAAACCTGAACGGAAACCCCTGGAGACTTTGAGCCCCAACAAAAGGCTTCCGTGAGGTTCCCGGAGGTTTTTGTCAGTCCCCAAAACGGTTGAAAATGGTTTCCGTTTTAAAAATCGGTAATTTTTTAGTGGTAGCCGGTTGCAATGCTAGTTGAAGGTGGTTGCCGGAGGACGAAAACCTCCGGGAACCGCACGGAAACCTTGGGTGGGGTGCAAAGTCTCCAGAGGTTTCCGTTCAGGTCTCCTAAGTGGGACAGGGGCATAACTCAGTGGCTCAGGCAGCACTTGCAGCGCCGGAGACCCGGGTTCGATCCCGACTTCGGGTGCTGTCTGTACGGAGTTTGCACGTTCTCCCCGTGGTCTGGGCGGGTTTCGCCCGGGTGCTCCAGTTTCCTCTCACACTCCAAAGGCGTGCAGGTTTGTAGGTTAATTGTCCCCTAGTGTGTGTGTGTGGGATAGTGCTAGTGTACGGGATGATCGCTTGGTCGGCACGGACTCGACGGGCCGAAGGGGAGGGGAGACCTTTAAAATTCCTGTGACAGACACAAAACGCTGAGCGACTCAGCGGGTCAGGCAGCATCTCTGGAGAAAAGGGCTATTTCCTGCGCTCCATATATGAGGAAAGATTGAAAAGACTAGGCTTGTATTCACTGGAGTATAGAAGGGTGAGGGGGGATCTTATAGAAACATATCAAATTATAAAAGGACTGGACAAGCTAGATGCAGGAAAAATGTTCCCAATGTTGGGGTAGTCCAGAACCAGGGGCCACAGTCTTAGAATAAAGGGGAGGCCATTTAAGACTGAGGTGAGAAAAACTTTTTACCCAAAGAGTTGTGAATTTATGGATTTCCCTGCCACAGAGGGCAGTGGAGGCCAAATCACTGGATGGATTTAAGAGAGAGTTAGATAGAGCTCTAGGGGCTAGTGGAGTCAAGTGGAAACTGAAGATCGTGTACGTACAAACTGCCTCAGAGGGCGGTGGAGGCCGGTTCCCTGAACCTTTCAAGAGAGAGCTAGAGAGGGCTCTTAAAGATAGCGGAGTCAAGGGATATGGGGAGAAGGCAGAACAGGGTACTGATTGGGGACGATCGGCCATGATCACAATGAATGGCGGTGCTGGCTCAAAGGGCTGAACGGGGGGGGGGGGGGCGTGGGGGGTGCAGGGGGGGGTGCATGGGGGGTGGGGGGGGATGGGCGGATTTTCTGAGAAGATTAAAAAATGAAAGCAAAAGATGGAGAAGAGAAATAGCTGATGGGACAGCAGGGATATCTGTCCTATGAGGTGGTTGGCACGGAATCCTAAAGGATTACCTTGCAGTCTTTTGCAACTAATGACTCATTTCTTGGGCAATTATTTACTTGTTGGAAGACATGGATTAGCTGGCGGTAATCGTCATGACTCAGTTATATTTCAGCAGGCAATTAAGTCAACCATATTGCTGTTCTGCTGAATAGGCTGCATAATAATATCAGATTTCCTGAAGGCCAAATACGATGGGCTTCCACGACACAGTCTTCATCTTAAGGTCTTCATTTATTTCATCCATTACATCCAAATTACAGATTACTTGTATAGAAGTGGTGTGGAAAGCTGCTTTGTCAGGGTACATCGCAGCAGGGGTTTGGGAATAGCACCGTCGAAACTGCAGAGAATTGCGGACCATCGCAGAAACCCAACCTAGACACAGAATGCTGGAGTACACATGGAAACATAGAAACATAGACAATAGGTGCAGGAGTAGGCCATTCGGCCCTTCGAGCCTGCACCGCCATTCAATATGATCATGGCTGACCATCCAACTCAGTATCCCGTACCTGCCTTCTCTCCATACCCCCTGATCCCTTTAGCCACAAGGGCCACATCTAACTCCCTCTTAAATATAGCCAATGAACTGGCCTCAACTACCCTCTGTGGCAGAGAGTTCCAGAGATTCACCACTCTCTGTGTGAAAAATGATTTTCTCATCTCGGTCCTAACAGACTTCCCCCTTATCTTTAAACTGTGACCCCTTGTCCTGGACTTCCCCAACATCGGGAACAATCTTCCTGCATCTAGCCTGTCTGACCCCTTAAGAATTTTGTAAGTTTCTATAAGATCCCCCCTCAATCTTCTAAATTCTAGCGAATACAAGCCAAGTCTATCCAGTCTATCCTCATATGAATCAGGGGATATGGATTCCCAGGACTCAGTCCCAGGACTCAGTCTGGTGAACCTTCTCTATACCCCCTCTATGGCAAGATTGGGACAATCAGCCATGATCACAATGAATGGCGGTGCTGGCTCGAACGGCCGGATTTAGAGACCAAAACTGTACGCAATACTCCAGGTGTGGTCTCACCAAAACCCTGTACAACTGCAGTAGGACCTCCCTGCTCCTATACTCAAATCCTTTTGCTATGAGTAACTCAACAGGACAGGCAGAATCTCTGGAGAGAAGGACATTTCGGGTCGAGACCCTTCTTCAGACTTACACACAAACCAACCATTCTTCCATTGACTCCATCTACACCTCACGCTGCCTTCGGCAAGGCCAGCAGCATCATCAAGGACCAGTCTCACCCCGGCCACTCCCTCTTCTCCCCTCTCCCATCAGGCAAAAAGTACAGAGGTGTGAAAACGCACACACCTCCAGATTCAGAGACCGTTTCTTCCCAGCTGTTATCAGGCAACTGAACCATCCTACCACAACCAGGGAGCAGTCCTGAACTACTAGGTAGACAAACGTGCTGGAGAAACTCAGCGGGTGCAACAACACCTATGGAGCGAAGGAAATAGGCAACATTTCAGGACGAAACGTTGCCTATTTCCTTCGCTCCATAGATGCTGCTGCACCCGCTGAGTTTCTCCAGCACTTTTGTCTACCTTCAATTTTCCAGCATCTGCAGTTCCTTCTTGAACTCCCACTCCGTAATTGCTCCAGATGCCAGCTGATCAACATCGGTGAGACCAAGCGTAGGCTTGGCGATCGTTTCGCCGAACACCTCCGCTCGGTCCGCAATAACCAACCCGACCTCCCGGTGGCTCAGCACTTCAACTCCCCCTCCCACTCCGTATCCGACCTCTCGGTCCTGGGCCTCCTCCACGGCCAGAGTGATCAACACCGCAAGTTGGAGGAACAGCACCTCATATTCCGCTTGGGGAGTCTGCATCCTCTGGGCTTAAACATTGAATTTTCTCAATTCTGTTAACCCAGACTGCCTCCCCCCCACCTCTCCCTCAGCCCTCTGGCCCTGACATTCCTTCTCCATCTCCCCCCCCCCCCCCCCCAGTCGCACTAGCTTCTCATTTTCACACCACAAACAGCTTACAATGGCCTGCTTCCTTTATCACCAATACTTTTTTGCATATCTTTCACTCATTGTTCCTTATCTCTCCACATCACTGTTTATATCTCTCGTTTCCCTGATCCCTGACCAGTCTGAAGAAGGGTCTCGACCCGAAACGTTGCCTA